>JAOBAY020079232.1:0-41613 GCA_025331085.2 Zoanthus sociatus
AGAAGCTGCATACACGGAAAGACCATAAGTTATCTTAGGTAAAATGATACTACTAAATAAGTAGTCAATTTCTTTTTGACTATAACCTTCTTTACGTAAACTCCGAATGATAAAAAGGCCTTTGTTGGCTTCCTTAAGTTTAAGTTTAATATGTTCCGAAAATCTGCAATTACTTTGAAAAGTTAGAGAGTCACACTGATTTATTCCATTTACAGTATTAAAATGAGTGTTCAGGCTGTTCTTTTTTCTTAAAACTAATTCCTTACACTTGCAAACGTTACAAGGCATGCGATTCTGTTCCGCCCACGTTACATATTGGCTCACCACTGTCTCTGAAAAGTCAGGACCATTCGTGCAGATTTTTACTTGAAGTGTGGCATCATCAGCATATTTCGTTAGCTGCGCATGAAGTTCGTTGTTGATTTCCAGATCATTTATGGAGATATTGAAAAGGTATGGTCCACTCACGCTGCCTTGTGTTGTTCCCTTATTGACAGATTTCCACTCACAAAACATTCCTCTAAAAACTAGTCTTTCTTTACTATCTTTTAAAAAGCTCAAATACCAATTTATGATATATGGATCCAAAGGCAAAGATTTCAGCTTATAAAAAGCTCAAATACCAATTTATGATATATGGATCCAAAGGCAAAGATTTCAGCTTATCACTCAGGAGAATATGTTTCACATTGTTAAAAGCTTTACTGAAGTCCATGGCGAACAATCTAACAGCAGAAGATCCCTTGTCATCTAATGCCTCAAGGCATTGTTGTTGTAGCTTAATAAGTGCATCAGTAGAATTACATTCAGTACGATAAGCAATTTGCGTAGGACTTAAATGTCTCTCAATAATGTTCTTACCAAACTTTCTATACACGCTCTTTTCAAAACATCGTGCAATCACTGGTGTTACGTTAATCCCTCTGAAATCAGCGTACTCCACTGGGGCATCTACTTTAGGCAATGGATTAATATTAGCAGCTTTCCACATCACAGGCCATGTATGGGTTCTAAGAGAAAGGTTCCACACGGCTGTTATAACAGGGGCAAGATTAACAGCATTGTCACGCCAAACCCAGAAAGGTATACCATCAGGGCCAGCAGCAGTTCTTTTAATGCGAGACAAAGCAGCCATAACTTCAGTTTCATCGAGCATTTGAGGAGCAAGAACACATTCAATAATGTCCATAAACGTAGGTTCCAAATACTGATCATCAAAACATAAGTTTCCAAAATACTGACACTCACTAATTTACTGATTTAAGCCAATAGGAATTTCTTGTCCAGAATTAAACGTTAGTTTTGTTTTCTTTGTGATAAGTTGTCCACTTTTCTCCACCAATGCTGAGATCCGATCTTATCTAATTTTCCCCAATTCTTACGATTTTCTTCAATAATGTGCGTTCACCCAGCTGCCCCGGTTTTCTTGGTCCAAGCAACGACATTAGGGACGTCCGTTGTCTTTAACCTTTTGGGATTATATTACCCTCAAAATGTTCACTACGTTTTATACCTTTACCGGTATAAACGATAAAAACGAATACTACTCAAGGCAACGCCTATTGAAGTTGACACTTAACTCGCTTTTATGGCTACTGCGCCGATAGACGGTAGCAACTTTGTCGCAGGTAAGTGTAACACCACAGGATGCCTAGGCAAGTAACCAAATACCACAGGAAGCCCGCAGAATTTCGAAACATTGTTCGTCAAATGTCAGCCGATAATATCTCCGACTTAATCTCCACGAGGTTCATGCATTTATCAATTCAAAATACGTGTGCCTTTCAAAAGTGTGAAATTATAACTGTTATCATTCAAAATATTTTAGGATTTCTGTAGCGAATACCAATCCAAGGGGTTTTTTTTAAAATAATAGCAACAGTAAGAAATTGTCTTTTTTAAGACGAAATATTTTAGTGACTACTACATCAACAGACTGTCTCAATCCCCAACGTATTAACAATTATTCACCGAAGTGGAAGTGAATAGTGGTGGATATTTACCGCGGGTAATTAAACGAAAAGCCATTTCGTTTTTCTTCTGCTGCTCAGAGGTGAATAGTACTTGGCTAATCATTTCCGCGCTAGCGAATCAGCGTGCGCGAAAAGTATTATTTACTTGTGTGGTATATACTAATAAATAATATAACGACTTTATTTAGGTGTCAAGTCTTATTTAGCTGGCCAAAGGCCGATTGATTGGGGAGACCATCTTTACCACTCTAAGGTGGACTGAAACTTTTCAAATGATAGACACACACACTCATACATTCCTTTACATTCCATGTTTATACTTGTAGTAGCCACAAGCGCTTAAAAAGCGCCTTTTATTGTATTCGCAGTGATGAATGAAAGTTTCCGTTATTTTGGGTTCGCAATGAAAACGTCGGTGTTTGGGTAGTTAATTTACTGACAATGTCCGTACTTTGTATTTCAACTTCAGCTCAGTTACCATGTCGCACTGCGTGGTTGACTGTGTTCCGTTTCCTAAGCCATCTTGGTTAATTAGCTGTAAGTAAATGTTTTTAAAGGTTTTGGTTACATTGAATTCAAATAAGCCGGGTTAAAACAAGTTAACATTACTTTTTTAAAAATCAAAACATGAACTGATAAATATTCCCAAAATCTTTAGTTATTCGTCAGTGAGAAAATCAAACCGATAATTTGGAATCATTGTCTCCAATTTTTTTTCCACCATCGGGAATGTTTATAAGACTGATAACTTGAGTATTTATAAAATGCTTTCACATTCATCGTGCGCGATGTTGTGACAGGGCTTAAAGACTAACATATGCATTCAGTGATTCACTGTTTATCTGTCTTGTAATATAAAAATTATAACAGAAACTTTTTGTTTAACATATAGCCCCGTCTTAAACTCTCACGTTTTGTTTCACAGTATCGGTAAAATTGGCACTTTAAAACTTTTTAGCCATTTGACGGTTATTAGCAAAAACGGTTTGTTTTAAACTCACGCCAAGTCCCAATATCAGAATGGAGTTTGAGAAACTGACTTTACTAATGCTAAGTTTTTCTTTTTGCTACAAAATTCGTTAAACATCACTGATCTTCCAATTTTGGAAAGACCACTTGAACTACATACTGAGTAAACGCACATTAGCCATTGGTATTACTGTTATAAAGTTAAGAACAAAGCTTTTTGTTTACGATCTTCGAAATTTTGGAATTTCTGAGCAGCTTTTTTATATAGCGGCTATTAATAGCGTTTTTTATTGATTCCTTTGTTGAATTAAGTTGTTTATGATATCATTTTTAAAATGATTCCTTTGTTGAACTAAGTTGTTTATGATATCGTTTTTATGTAGTAGATTAATACAACGCCTTCCACATGGTTTATATTGAAGTGTCAGAAGTGTCAATCACATTAACCAGCTAATCAATAAATACGAAGTTAAAAAAAGTTTTCACAAGTTGTGTAAATTACCCTTCAAGACTACCTGGAATCAAATGTTAAAACAACTGTCACTAAGGTTTAAAATTGTTTCTACAAGGAAGAAATGAAAAAACCTTGTGGTTTCATTAGTGGCATGAAGTGTTGTGAGGGTTTCCGTTATGTAAGAGTTTGAGTTGCCATATGTCAGTGATAATGGCGGAAAAACTTCAGTATGTGGTTAATGACACTTGAAGAAACTTTGGAGCACGCTTAAGATATATCTGCTTCAGTTTTGCGGTTAGTCCTAATGTTATCGAAAACATCAAATTTTCTCAAACTACTCAAGTTACAACTTTACGGCGTGTAATGATTAAAAATTTCTTCTCTATATTTCAAGTTCATTGTAACTTGTTGGACTGCGAGTTATATACCTTCAGTTTCTTTATATTCGTTAATTATATCCGTTGGTTTAGCTGTTGTGTTTCATCTCAAGCAGTTTCATTTCTAAAAATAAGACCCTTGAGGAATGGTATCTGCAAAAAGAGCAACTTGGAAGCAAGGGGATGTTTTATCAAAAGTCAGTGGACTATCAATGACATGGGAGATTTCTGTTCGGAATAGGAGAAGACCACGACAAACTTTGACCAAAACATTTCACATAAACCTTAAACAGGTATGGACGGTCCAGTAATGAAAACAACGAAATATTAATAGACACTTTTAATGTTACTATTTCAAGTTGTTTGGTCTTAATATTACGTTGCCAAGATTAGGAAATACATTCAGTTTTATCCGGCAATATCAATCATTTGCATACTGTGCTATTTTCTAGTAGTTATTAAAATTCTATTTTCACATAACTATCGTCATCTGGTAATTGACTTTTGAAAGCAGTTTTACAGTAAACCTGAAAATAGATATTCATAATTCTGCAATAGACATTAGTTATGGTATTTAACTCGCAAAATCTTCGTATATCGCGAGCTCAAAAAATACTAAAATCCGTTTCACACTGATTCACATTCATACTTATAGTAAAACGAATCGTCGATAAGAGATAGTTGTACTTATGTTTTAGATTATTAGTATCGCTTAAACTTTATTCGTGTATTAGATCTTCAGGTTATGTCGTGTTTTCGGGGGATGTGTGATTAAATTTATTGTGCGTTGCTTTGTTATTCCGTTTTGCTCTGTGTTGGTCTTCCTGTTAGAGAGGTGATCGTTTACATTTTGAAGAATACTTAAGTGGCCCTATAGTTAATCACCACACTTTTGTCAGGCAATCTTTAAACTCTGCACGCAACTAGAGCGCATTTTTGTAATCATATCGGGCGGTTGACGAATTAATTAAATGGGTCGGTTACTCTCTTATTTGCATTTTTTTCTTTGCTTTGCATGTCACAGAACATTTTTGTGCATTTCGTGAACTTACAAATCAGTAAACGTTGGCCTTTACCTCAAACGGGGGAAAAAGAATGAAATCCTCGCTATTACATAACAGGACGAAATATTTAATAAATAAATACAAGACAAATAACGGATCGATAATAAGTTGTAGTAATTATATTTCGATCGGCCACACCGATCTTCATCAGGTTAAGATGACGACGATGAAGATCGGTGTGGCCGATTGAAAAATATAGTTACTACAATTCATTTTCGTTGTTTGCCAACTTTTTTATACTTATTTTATAACATTATTATTTGGTTGACTTGGTCAGGTTCGGATCCAACGATTTGCTAAAACATGTTTTTCTAAATATTAAAAGATTGTGTTATTGTTCCAGTTCTTTCGCGTGTAATTCTTTCAAGGTCTTAGTGTGTCTACATACCAAGCAACCAATACGTAGGAATTTATTTATCAACAGATAAAAGCTGTTTTAATCAATTACTTTAAAACACTGACGAAGCACGTCCTGTAACTTAGACTAAAAGTTTTGAAGTACTATATAAAAGACTGGTGAAAAAAATATTTTTATGCCAAATGAGCTGTTCAATACTTGCCTGAGGCCATCAGTTTGAGCTAAAGGCGGTAGATTTTTAATGTTAGTTTTCTAGGACAAACAGTTCGTTTTGGATTCATTTTTAAGGCATTGAAAAACTGGTATTTATAGTAAAAATGCAAAGAAAGCTTATGAACGCTCTAAAGTCTCCATTGAACTTTTATTAAATTTCTTTGGGCCTTTTGGATCGAGCAATTTGCTTGGGCAGTGAAGTGAAGGACCCACTTGAGTTGACGTGGTTTCATAACTCATCTCTGTATAGTTCTTAAGTTGCCATATATGGTTTCCTGTGTGTGTTTCATTTCCTAAGTTTAAAGTTGTTTTGGTATTTCTGACCACAACATTAAAGGGAAAATTTTTTGAAGACACTCAATATTTTGTTATCACTGAGAACTGGTGAATTTCTAAACTTGTATCTCAGTTTAGGAGGAAATATTTGAAATGGGTATTGTCAACCCGAATTGCAAATCTGAGGAAAATCCGATAATATCGAAAAAAAATCAAAGGATATATTGTGTCAATTTCGATTTGAAAACAAAACAAGAGAAACTTACAGTGTTAATGTTTTTTTTCAAAATAGAATCAAGTCACTCCAGCTTGACATACAACAGTTCAACCTTTTAATATATATTAATTTTTATATATCTATATCGTTAATCAATGGCATTTAATTTCTTAACCTGGAAGCAATAGTATATAAAAGGGAGATGAGTATATATTGTGGTCAAACTTTTATCTTTAAGTTCAAAATATAAAATGTAAATTTAGACAACTCATTGAACTTCATATAATCGACATCCAGCTGATCGTAAAAGTGTAAAGAGCTGTTCCTTAATCCTGATCAGGAATGCTCGACGACGTTCCACACGTGTACTTCGTACAATGATTACGGTGATACGGCTGGGAATGAAATATCTAGCTTTGAGTTGTCCTATTAACGTGCTGTACTTACTGACTTCGCTAAGGAGGCCGTTACTTATGGTACTGAACAGTCCGGCTTTTGAGCCTTTAGCCCGAGGTGCTGTCATTAAATATTTACTTATCTATTTATTTATTTATTTATTTATTCATTTATTTCGTTATTTATTTGTTTAAGCTAAAAGTATTGTCTGCAAAGTTCCATGTTATTATCCCAATAATTACGGTGGCTTTTAAAAATAAGTTCTAAAATTGTTAAAACTGAACTGATCTTTTTCTTTCGCATTAACTATAAAAGTCTCAATCTCCTTGCATTCCTGATTATAACTTCCGGGACTAATTTTCATCGACATTTTCTACCATTTAATTATCGTTTTTTTTTCTAAAAGCGGTTCCCTGCCTTAGTAGTGGTTTTTGGATTGGGTACGGAACGACAGCTTCAAAATAATGAAAATCTATTTTTGACCCTATTGTTGAAACGTAAGTTATTATTATAGAGCAGCAGTTAAGAGATAAATCCGTGTTCCAGTTTTCTTCCGCTTGTATAAACTGACTGAATATTTTGGTGAACATTGATTTACTTCCATTATAAGACAGTAAAGTTTTCCTGAAAATACCCTTTGCATTTTTAAAAGCTTTACCCAAAAGAAAGTTATCTATCTTTTGAGCATGGCCAGCCAAGTTATTCGGTTAATTGCTAACTTGAACCAATTAGTTTAATTAGCAACTCCAATCAGTGTTCAGATGGAACAAAATGCATGAAGCAGGTCGACCATCGTTTCGTACCCATAATTCTTCCACGTAACATGATCAGACATCTTCGACATCATTTGGTCTTTTACTTTCCTTTCCTAATCCGAAAAGCTCAGAAATTTACGACAACAATCATTTGACAAGATTATTTTGTTTGATGAACAGTCGATCAGTTCCATTTTCAAGTTTCAGTTATATCGTGATATTTTAAGAATATTTAGAAGAATTATTGGCTGGACTAGAAACACTTTGATTAATTCTTTTGACCAACCAAAACATTTCTACCAGTGAAATAATTCTTAAAAAAATATTACAATACTGGATCTTACCAGATACGTACATGCAAAAACACTAGCTTTAAGTGCCGCGTTAATAGCAAAAAATAGGTACTGACAGCGAAACGAAGAACTTACAGAACGTTGTTCAAAGTTCCCGCAAAGTTCTGTTACTTGAGATTTGTGGTAGAAATCTTCCTGTGTCATATTCAAATTCAATTTACCCATCATAATCACTGTGCGTCAAAAAAATCTGTCGCATTTTTTGAAAATCGATAACGTTTTAAAACTAGTTGTAAAACTGTCCCAAAAGTCTTTAGATCACCATTTTTGAGTGCTCCTGTTTGGGTATCAAGTTCATTTGTCACCACTGAAAAATTCTTAAAATCTTAAGTTTTAGATAACATCAAACGCTTGTATATCATCTTGTTGCATTTGGATTTAAGGCGTTCCCTTTGTTAGGAGCATCATCTATTATTTTGTCAAGTTAAACCGGGAATAGGTAGGTGTGACATCTAGGACGTTAAGTACTTTAAGTATTACCAAACAAAGTGAACATAAGCCGATAGTTTAATACCTAGCCTGTGTTGCAAGGGCAAAGGGAGGGGAGATGGGCAACGAGGTCGCGAGAGAATGGGGAGAGGAAGAGGAAGAGAGCTCCCTTTGCGCTTGCTACGCAGGCAGTTTTAAATCCGATTTCGGAAAAACATTACTCGTGAAATTCCAGGCGCTTTCGCTTATTCATCAGTTAAGAAAACTACCGAATTATCTTAAAAAAAGTTATCACGTTTTGCGCATGCGTGTGAATTTATCATGACAGCTTGAATCGTGAATGAGAAATCAAAACAGCTTCTCTAACAGAGTTCGTCACACACTCACAGTATACTGTTGACGATTTCAGGGTTATCCTTGAAGTTGAAGTTTTAATCGATTAGAGGAATGATTGGTGAGTAAATAATGTTGCTTTCACCTGTCTCGAAAGGGATAATATCTTTTAATGAGAAAATACTCTGCACATACCGTAATAAGGCAAACACTGATCGCTTGCAGTGGTGTATTTTAACTAATTTTAAAATGAAGTTGACAACCAGAAATATCAGTTCTATTGGAAGAGAGGGTCCTAAAAACTTCAATGAGAACCTTCCATCTCGGTTTTGCTTTAAAGAATCAGTAAACCTTTTGTATGAGCAAAACACTAACCGTTAAAAGACCGTAGCTTTTCAAATTTGATATGTGTTTTTTTCCAGTGCATAACAATTCAACGTAACTTAGGAAGTTCAGTGGTGCGTGTATTATAGCAATAATAACAGTTATAATTGCGGAGTTGACTGTGTTGTTTACGCTAAGTTTTAATGAAAACAAATTCACTTTTTATAAATATCTACATATACTTACTCTTTGTAAACAAACGTTACTGAAAGACTGCGTTCCGGCCTACTGATCATAAACTGTTTGCGTAATACTTAGTTTAAAAGTATAAACTTCCCAGAGACGTAATGAACTGCACACAGTTCCGTTCTCAAGTATTTTTTCATATAACAGCTTCACCGGCACTTGACCTTTGCAGGCTCAGTTGTTTTGGATTTTAGCCCACTGTGCGATGGAGAAGAAAGATATTTATAAATCTAAAAACCTTGCGATGAAAGCTTTTGCTACTCAACTGGAAGTAACTAAACCATACACCAATAATTAACAATTTAAAAATGACTCTTCACTTTTTCAGGTTTTTTTTCGCATTTGGTTAAATTGCGAACTTCATCGCGATTGTTGTTCATAGTCTCTTTGAGCTGCGGTACAAACTTAGTGACAACGATCTATCTCAACCAAGAATCGCTAATTCCTTTATATTAATTTTTGGGGAAAAATGTTGACCTATATATAATATTCGTTATTGTTCAGTAAAAGCAGATTTTTGGAAAACAAATATGACAGAAGTTTTGCTGCTGTTTGGCCATGTCAGTTTAATTCTTAGGGTCCACGTAGAAACTTATCTTAGTCACCACTCCTCTTTCTTACATCTAATAGTGTGGTTTATATTTATTCTGGTTTAAAAATTTAATCTCTAAAGAACCAAACTTGTCGTTTTTATTCTGATAAATTAGTAACAACCCAAACAGGATAGCTGGTTCAACCTTTCATACAATAAACTTATTTGTACCCTATCCCGGGGGGGAAGGGGGCGGAGGTACTCAACAGAATTTTAGGTTTGGGTATGCCTCTGGACCTTAACAAACCTGAACCTGTTCTAAACTAGGAATGGCTTGATTTTGACACCCCGGTTCTATAACAGCAAATCGTGATCCTTTTGAGTCATGCAGTTTACATCAAAAATCAACTAAAAAAGACAATGGATAGTCTGTCTGCGTGTTCCAGAAAAAAATAAAGAAAACGGGTATCGATTAGCAAATGAGGTCTAAACATAGATGAGGTCTGTGAATCACGAAAAAAATTCACGAACATCAAAACCGAGTCAAACCAATTCTTATTCAGAAAGAGTTGATGCACTAAGCCGTTTGTAGTATATTACAAAATTTTATATCCTGTTCCTGACAAAACTTCCCGTGATTTATACATCCTGTTCTAGACTGGATGGTCTGAGAATCATACCCAGTGAACAGTGGCAGATAACTGCATCGTCAATATCAGGGAGTATTTCCTCCCAAGTACACTATGCCACGTCAAGCAACAATTAATGATGAAAACAGTTTACATCAACACGGAAATTGAAATGCTTTACTTGTATGTTGGACAGTAATGTTTTTACACGATAGAGGACAAAAAATATATATATATAAAAAGCAAGAGAGCTGCCCTTTCATATATACTTGCAGTTACCAAAAACAAAAGCCATAAAAGCATAATTACCCCTCGAAACGTTCATAAACAATAGTGCGCTTGAATTTTAACTGCCATGACACGACTGTTTTGCCCTAATCAGCTAGGCCTTGTTGCCTTGTGAGTATGGCCATATTACTAACCAAGTTCCTACAAAGGACTGGGCAGTAGAATGCATTTTTTTTTTTTGTCACGTGAACATGAACAACATTTGAATAACATCTTGTTTAGGTAAAGGGGCGTATAATTGTGGAATAAGAACTAAAAAGGCATTTTAGGAATTGCGTTGTTTTGGTTAATTAAAAAACTTGTTGAAAGTAGAAAATTCAGTTTTACTATTTAATAAGATAGCCATGAAAAACAGTTATGCAGCTGCCTCGTTGTATAGTCTACTGAAATGGTATGAGTAAGGTCAAAAACTAAAATAAAAGAAGAGATTATTCAGTTAAAGATATTGAGGGAGTCTTGAGTTTATATAGAACCTCGCATTTTCAAAATGAAAGAACTTATTGCATTTTCACTGGGAATCAATGGTGCGAGTGTTTATTTTTAAAACAATTTATGATTTCAAATCTCCCTTTGTTATTCAATAAGCGTATCAAGTCTTTTTGAAGGAAGCATACTATCAAAACTTGCTCTCTTGTATTGTAGAAGTATAAAATGTGTTGCATAGGGCATGCATATAGGTTCGATGTCAAAGTCTCTATCTACAAATGGTTTAATCACTTGTGGTTTGTTCAAAATGTTTTTGTCATCTCCACAAAGTTGTCTAAGAATTTACCCATTGTCATACCAATTCACAAAAAATTGCATGTTTGTAGTGTTTACTCACAAAGCATAATGAAATGCGCTAAAATAAGAGTGATGATTTTAAAACATCCATCTTACAAATTTGGCGTGACACCTTACTAAAATCAAAATCATCTTAGACAAATCTACCATAAAAAGCACGCCCAGTCCGTGGATTAATAACATAAATGAACCCACAGTTTTTATCAAGATTTCGCTGGTGGTCGTAAAAGGTACTATTTCTCCTTGGTGTTTAATATTTAGTTGGCGGCAAATGGATATATCATCCAGTAATCACATTCTGTACTGAAATTCTTGTGGACTATTCTTTCAAACCAGCAGCACTTTTCTGTAGTGCACTCACAAGTTTGTTTTAACTTAACAAAATAATCTGTTTTGCTATGAAGCGTGGTATATTGGTATAGATATTTTAGACTGATTAAACTAATTGTTTTATTAGGTAAATGGTATAAGATTGTGAAAGGCATTTAATAAACAATAAGGTTTTACAACCTCTTCAGAACGGCAGTATTGTTTTTTTTATTTATATAAGCATTTCATCCAACGGATTAGATTTTTAGAAATTAAGGTGATCTTTTAAAAGAGAGACTGATTTTTAGCTGCTCGTGGTAAAGAGAACTAAATATTTTCAAAAATGGTAAATTAATCATTGTCGCTGATATGAAATCTATCAGTTTTTACTGAAAACAGTTTCCAGTTACGAGAAGCAAATCGGCAGCAGTGGGAGAAGGAAAAGGCTTATTATGTGCACGAAATATTCATCAACAGTTGTTTATTTACTTTCTCTGCCAGTTATACACTACAACTTTAGGCAAGCATTTGTGGGTGAATAATCACAGGAATGTAAAAGAAATCCAGTATATAATTCAATCTTAAATAAACTTTTAAGAAGAGAAGAATGTATTCAAAAACATCTAGAACACGGTATATTTACTGTTATAACGATTCTCACATTTAAGAACAAAATACTCAAGGTATCAGAACTTTTTAAAATTTCTTATCGCTCTTAAGATAGACGCTAGTTAATTACAAGAACGTTAGCATCGTTTTCATATTCTTATCTAAGATATATGCATGTGTTAATCTCACGTTTTACCTCAAATTGTGCATGATGAGAATCATATATTGTTTCGCCTACAAGGAAGTCTGTAAAATTGAAAAAATCTTTCATTTACATGATAACTTGTGACTACACAATGCCACGAGAAAGACTTCTCTTTGACATATATATCACCTTGGATTTTGGTGCATTTCCATGTCGTGAAACGACCCAACAATATATTTCATGAAGTCAAAAACACGTCACAACGTAGGTAAAAAACCAAGTTTTTTTTATAGATAAAGCTTGATATTGCAAATAGTTTTCCCAGAGCAAATATATTTAAATCCAAAAAGGAAGGGTTTTTTTGTCATCTGTACTTAACTTAGCTATGATAAGGCAAATAATGTTTGTGTCTTCGTGAAAAGTGAGAAACTTTGTATAATAAATTAATATTCTTTTCGCTGCTACACTATCACGAGTTGCTTCACCGCAGTATTTCGTACAATTCAATGACACATTCACAACACAATTTGATAAATCAGTGATAAAACAGGTCAAAATATGTACGAGGCCTGTGGTAAACGGAAATTCTTTTAAAACATCCCAAGAAACATTGAGTTCTGTTCCTGTTTTTGGGAACTACAATAATTCAGGTTTTTGACATAACTAATGTTTAAAGAGGTCATATCCTCTGATTAAGAGAGTTTCGTAATCCACCCAAAATGTTAGGTTAACTGTTATGCGTCCTAAGTGCTTTGGCGTTTTATCTAAATTGTTTATCTAAGCAATGTCAAGCTTCCACCTGCCCTTGTTTCATTGGGAATCTAATCACATCAACTAAACATAGGAAAAGTGATAGAAGAAATATTGCTGTTTTATGAACGCGATGCGTTTATTATGTTCAATACTCAATGAATATAAAATCTAACTCTTCTGCATTCAAAATTTCAAATAGTTTAAATTATAATTAAGTTCCTTGGTATGAAAATTATCCATTTGGATCAAAACCCAGAAATTGTTGAAATGTCTCAGAAGCTTACAAGCCAGGAGTTTGTATAGTATTTTTTTCAAAAGATTAGTCAAACAAGAAGTCAAAATATTGGTGTTATTTAAAAAAGCAATAATATAAAAACAGCTGTTTTATAATCCAGACCTTTGAACGTAGAAACGTTGAATATTTTTTGAGTGGAGAAATTCATTGATTTATTAAATTTCTCTATGATTAAGTAAGATCAGCACGCACCTAAGTTCATTAAATTGAAAAAATTATTTATCGGCATGCAATGGGAGACGTTTAAAACGAAAGATATTTTGAATCTTTTAACCATGTCTTGAACAGTAAAGACAGAAATCATTGTTCAATCTTGTCCCAGATATGTAAAAGCTGCTCTCGGCCTTTCGGACTACATACTGTTAGCACATGCTACAAATGAATATTTAGACTTCATAATAAACGAATAACTAACACACGCCTATTTCAAAGGGTTGGCCGAATAAACATGGCGATGTAAACACAACTTACAACAAAACAACGTGTTCGCTTTCGCTAAAGTTAAGAACTAAGGGAAAAACTGCATGACAGGCGCATTTCGTTGACATAAGGGTCACAGGGCCGTAAAGGGAATTTCATAAAATATTTTTGCTTTTTAATCATAGCAAAAAACATTCTTTTATAAAATAAGTCAAATATAGAATGTTGCAACAACTTTCAAAATCGTCCAGACTCCAGGTTTAATTCCGCTCAGACTTTGTGAGTGTTAACAACAGGCGAAAAAAATATCCCCATTTTATATCCTTTTTTCATGTAAGTTTTAGAAATAAGAATTCAAACATTTGATTAGAATTCTCTCGTTTTATTGTATAATCTATAGCATTAGAATGAATAACGGCCAATAATAATTTTCACTGACAGAGAAGTTGCATGACATATTTACCCAATGTAGTTGGTCTAACGACGACTTAATTCGCTCCGAGTGGTACATGGCAGCTCTCCAGTTAACTAAACAAGCTCTCATCGCACATATTCCACATACTCTTTTAACATTATGCCGCAGTAAAATTCCAAGATATAGCGTGAAGACAATCGACTTCTTATATCGTTCAAGTGGAAAAAGCTAGTTTGAAGAACATAGATGCACGCAAGATTCTGGATTCTCGTATTTCAACATCATTTAATCGTTTAATGTTCGCGCAATTACTGATATGAGGCTTAGAAATCATCGTTAGCAGCCACAGGTCTTCAACTTTTAATCTCCTTGACGTTGATGCAATAAAATGGTATAATACCCGATGAAAAGCTAGGTACTCTTTTGCCACTTTAATTTGGCTTTAAAATAACAAAAGTATGTAAAAAATTAGCTTAGTAAATTCATTTATTAATCTGAATTGTGAATAAAGTTAGTTGTTGAAATGGTACCAGTTTTGCAAATTGAAAGGAAGAAGATGATACTGCAGCCCATGGTTTGTCTTTCGTGACAGCTCTTACGTCATGAATTACAAGTCTATACTGAACTGAACGCTATATATTCCTATACAGTTCTTATCATTCAAGTAAATATTCTGATGTTAATAAAGTTATACTTATTGTATGATAACACTGGCATTACCGGTTTAACTTTTGTGATAAAGTGGTAAAGTTTTCATCGCACCCAAATAACTTTTACTTCAGCTGCAAAAATACAAATAAAAAGTCTCCAGTGTTTGCTCTGATTTTACATGGCATGGAATAGCTATAAAAGCATTTAATTTTTGTGTCACTTGACTGAATAATTTGACCAATGTAATAAGAAGAGTCGTTAAAGTGCGAGTCACTTCACTAACGCAATATTAAATGTCTGAAAACCGCTCATATAAAGTTGAAGTCTTGTTCTTATTTTCATAATCTGAGTATGATTCCTGCAATTCCGGCAAAACACCTTAATGGAAAACAATTGTGCCTCACTACTAATACTATGCAGCTGCCATTGATTTAACAGATTTTGGAAGTGGTAGTGTGAATACTGCCATCGTCAATATACTACAGTATAGATACAACTAAGGTGAATCAAAGCACTTGAAAAGCTTCCACTTACGATTTCAATTCATTTCTGTTGGCATAAAAAAGGAAACTTTTAAGCAAATTCGATGCATCATCAGTTGTACTGGTGAAAATCACGTGATAAAACCACGCCCTTGCACTGAAGTAAGTATTCAACACATGAATGAAATCGCCAGCTCTGCATGCTTTTCAATATGCATGTTGTGCCATGAGTAAGTTGTATAATAAGTAGTATAGGGGTTTGGCCAATGTGTGAGTACGCCATAATGCAAATAATGTTGATTTATTTAATGTCTTTATAAGATAAGTCCAACCAACAAATCTTAGTTTTTGTTTTTTAAAAAGCTGTTCTGTTTCGATACCGTCTCATTACAAGTTTTAATACGCTGAAAGTAAAAAAAAATAATATATTTTCATTTGTCTTTCATTGAAGTATTAGTCAGAGCAAGACTTAAATCTATTCGGAGAACAAACTTCGAATGAATCTTAAAAACATTGTGACTATCAAAAAATTGTTTTTCATAGAGGCTCAAGGGTTTGAGTTAGGACCAAATCTGGACTTAGAGACCTATATCTTAGTAACTCAGTTAACAGTGATCGCGTGCATTGGACGAGACTGCTTGACCAAACAAGTTGAATGTTTTCAGGGTTGATCTCTTAATAACGCAACCAATATACACCGTTGTGCTGAACAACTGATAGAACACTGTTTTTCATGTCAGTTCAGTGACGAAAATATAGTAGAAAAAATAGTTTCACTGTAACTTTCAGAATTCCATCACTCATAGAAAATTTACCGCTGCACGTACTTCTTTCTTGTCGCTGCTTTCTGAATTAATTTTAATTGGTTGAAAAATTAAAAAGCAGTGAAGAAAAGTTAAGCGACTAGGTAATATTCATTAATGCTGGTGTCTGATTAATTTTTCTTTTTCAAGTTTTGGAGCAGTAAAAACATTTTTTGATGTATAAAACCTGCCAAACGCTTTTAATAACGCTATTGCAAGCGTAGTGATAAACTAGTATTTTCAGCAGTTGACAATTTACTAATAGACATGTTTTGCCAGGTGTCAAGTAACGACTTTTAATTTTTAGTTTTACAAAGAAAACTATTTTTTGAAAAATAATACTATCACCTGTTTTTAATATTTCAAAACTTAAATGTGTGATTGGAAAACTCTCGTCTCGGGTTACGCCTATCTTCTTGGAGAAATGTGAGAACCAATCGCATTTAGTCGTTGTAAAAATCAGCCATGGGTTCTTTTGTCGGGAAAACAACTCTTTCAGAATTTAAAAGAGGGACTTGTAGACTGCCTGCTGATTGACTCTAATCAACCAAATAAAGAAATAACGGTTTAGCCAGCAGAAAGTCAATTTTAATATCATTACTAAAGGCCTCACACTGTATAGTGACAAATTATGCCGCAGGAAAGTCGGCATTCTCATCAAGGTCAGTTTATTTATGTGCTAGACATGAACTAAAAATGACTTCTAAAGAAAGGTTACCGGCGTTTCTATTATAAATAAGGCTACGAAGACAGAGATCTTACACAGATATTTTTGGCGGTATTTCATCAGGTGGAAAGCCGCAATATTTTAATAAATCATATGACCGATCTACTAATTTTAGCTAACACAAATGGATAAAAATATTTGTTGTTTTACATACGGAATAGATAAGGAACAATGAACAGGGCTGACACTTCAGTGGTTGTTTTAATTTTTGAATCATAACATTTTGCAACATCAGCCTTGAGTAGCGTTTCTCTTTTCGATCAAAACTGCGAGTTGATCGTAGCTATAACCTAGCAATTGTAAAAAGATTCACTCACTTAATCGACAGAAAAATATCTGATATGAGTTTTAGCTGTTTTTTTTTCTTTGAATTCAAAAAATTCTTTGTTGGAACTATGTTTTGGATACCTGTAAAAAAAATCCTCGGAAAGTTTATAAATCTAAAATGAGTCGGAACACTAAAAAAGTATATCGACTGAAAACGAAAAGATCGTGGCAATTAAACCTGTTCCAAATCAAAGTTTGTTAATTTGTGACTTGACTGATTTTAGTAGTATAAATAATAGGTTTAATGGCTACTAAATTAACCTAAATCAAGCCTCAAAAATCTAGGAATAAATATAACTTTTCTGAATTGAAATTTGCAACGGCGGAGTAAACAACAATCTGCATATTTCTAACATAAATTGATAAAAGTTAAAATCTGTTAGAATCTTGGCCTAAGTTTTGTTTCCTGTTAATAAAAATTCAAGTAATTTTAAAACTGCTTTTTAAAGATAGTTTTGGTGTTTTTTCCGTAAGAACTTTTAATTGTGTTCACGAACTAACACTATACAAAACCGCACGTGTCAAAAGAATGAGACAAAAAAATTCTTAATCGATGAATCGACATTGCTAATAATAAACCCTTTATTTCTTTATCATTTTGCTCGACAGGAGTCACTTTGAAAAGTTCAGAGACAATAAGTATCACATTCGTTCCTTTTTGTCAAGAACCCAAAATAAATTTTGACTGAAGGTTTTTGAGTCATAGTGATACTCTAATTACTGGCAAGTTCAGAGCAGTTGTTGCATTTGTTATGATTAATTTTGACCTAATTGTCATGATTAAGAGTGAATTGTGAGAGACACTAGCAGTTCATAAGCCATGCATGTCGATTTATGTTGCGGAAGTCTTAGATCTAGTAATGTTTTGAAAAGACCGTTTTTAGCAGCCACGTCTGACATAAGCGTGTGAAAACATCTGGAAATGAAGAAGTCACTGATCAACTGATTAGAGTATCGTTATGCACACAGCGTGAAACTCTGTGGGAGCTCTGCCTGAATTTGTTTCTTGACGACTTTCTATTACTTCTCTATTAACTCTTTGCTGCAAAACGCTACCATTTAATCAAATGTGGTTTCTTGTCGGCAAGAACCTCGTTTTTATCCTCATCCGTTCTAACTATACTAATTTGTTAATCTTACTGTCGTACACGTGAATAAACGTTTTGAAGGTGACCTTGTTTAAACAACCATATTAATGTATTTGGCCATTGGCTAAATGGTTGGACTTAAACGCCACAAATTTAGACAGTTAATAGCGGTGCCCCGAAGCACGCAAAATAGTCTTGCAAATACACCTGGACTTTTTATGGATATACGTAAAACGAGCGCGCGCCGATTTATTGTTAATACATCACTATGTCAGCTTTTCTTTGCACCTTGAGAGAAGGATATATCTCGCTTAGGTTTTAGCCGTGGAAATAGTGAATATCAGAAAGAACAAGACTCGCGTGCTGTACGTTGAACTGTCTAAAACAATTAGTGCAATCATCTTTCGTCAATTTGTCATCAGTGGTCAGTGTACTGCCGGCGGGCGTTTTAAGCGATAACAGAACAGGTAATCAAACTGCAGTTTTCTTTTTCTTTTAATAATACTGAGTATCTTTTTTGAAGTATGCAAGTTTTAATCTCTCTTGATACCTAAAAATAACTCAATCGTAAAACAACATTAAATGCTCCTCGAGCACAGTTGCGTGATTCACAAAAATTTACGGCATGCTTACAAGAAGTGACGTGCAACCAAGCTAAAATCGTCTCTATCGTGTATCGTTATTTTGACGAAGTTATTGATAAGGCTATTTATCTTCTTAAGGGCATGTCTTAACACAAGCACCATTTCTGAATCATCTAGATTTGATATGATAGCGTACTAGCGTGCACACATAACTGCCCCCTACGCTTTGTCAACAATTGAGACGGGTCATTGATAGGTCGAACTCCTCTTATTTTTCTCAAACCCAACATTCAAATTATTAACTTCCCAAAAATAGTCTCAATCATTATTGTCAAAACAAAGTTCATCCGAGTTGGATAATGTAAAGTTCCCAACACGCATTTAACCCACAAAGAAAAAAAATGAAATTAGTGAAGCTCTGTAATTTAGCCATTTACTACCACTGTTGCCAACAAAAAATTTTAATTTGTTTACTAGACATGAATCCTGAAATTTTGTCAGTTCTTCAAAGCGAAATAAGAGACATTGCAATAAGCATAAAGATAATTATAGGGGCGTAACTATTTTGCTATTCAAACAGAACTCTTTCTAAGTCTTTCTAATAATTAGTGCAAAGGACTTCGTCACCATATATCAGAGCTAGTGGCTCCAGTATTGTGCTTTAGTAAGCTTTTCTGGGTTCCCCAGTGGGTGGTTTAATAGAATGTAAATCTTTTCAATTCCTTTCAATGCCCTTGAACATAAAACCCATTGTCCATTAACATTACGCACTATTGTATTGGCACAATATGCCTGATGATCTGAAGCCTGTGTGAATGGCCCGTGCATATCCATTATCTCTATATCATTTACATATGACAGTAAATGCAATTAGAAGCGTAACAAGTGGTCGTTAGTTGTAATGGAACGGTCTTGATATTGTATTTGGTATTTAGTCTAATTCTCAGTCTGTTTGTTTAGTCATTGTTTTACATCAAACCCCCAGAGTTCATAGCTTTTATCTCTTGGCCGTGAAGCACGCCCAAAAACATTTGCTATTGTAAAAGAGCCAGGCACAGAGCTCTGCACTTAATCAGTAAGTGTTATCACTCGGATTAGTGTCAGTCTCACAACTGTGTGCCTCGCACATGAAATAGATACAGAACTTTCCAGGTAAGAAAAATCTGTTTTGTATACATCAATAGATAAAAAAACACGCTGTCGTTGAGACTACATTTTATAGTAACATGCTAAATACACCAGAAGTGTGCAAACTGAGACATTGAATGTGTTACTCAACTCAAATCAACGGCGTTTTGTTGGGTACAGATTCTGCTTTTAATGCATAGAGCAGAAGATAGATAAATCTCTTTCCGAGATTGCTAAAATGACACTGCTCTGACAAATCAACATTCAATCAGCAGAGAAGAAGAAGCGATAAGTGAAATCGGAAGTTTACTGCCCGAATGCAATGTAAACAAAATAGTCAAATATTGAGAGTCAAAGAGACCTAAAATCTACTCTTTACACAAATAACTATAAACTTCTTTTGTTTGCGAAGTTTTTACAAGAGGCGGAGAAGAAGGCTGGAATTGACAGTAACATATAAAAGGCTTCATTGGTTCGATGAAATGACAAAATGTCTTTTACACAGAGAGTTCACACTAAGAACTTCTCCGCCCCATTCGCGTGTTGAAAAAATCACGTTTTGCTTCAGTAACTTAATTTTAGAGTCTCTACTCTATGGTAGATTATCGTTTATCTGTTCGACTGCTATAAATTATACCGAGCAATACTTCCAGTAGCAAGAACATAAAAATACAAGTTCAAGATTGAGTCGAAAGGTCAGCTGTAAACACCAGAACTCTGGAGTCTTTGTTGGATATCGAAATATAACTTTAGTTATGTCCGAGCAGTTATTCTATCAGATTGGAGAGTAACTGTAAGTTTTTAAAATGAAACCTCCTAGTGCTTTTATTTGAATTATTTCTTGTCACTTCAACCTATTTGTTTTAAGTGATCAGACACAGCTTTAAAACCTTGTTAAGACAATCACTCATTAAAAAATGTCTGCTTTATTTTACTTTTTCTAAACACAAATGTTTTCGAGATGAAAAATTCTACGAAATTTTCTGTTTTCTCACAGACCTCAAACCGAAACTAAATCATAATCGGTTTAAAGGTTATCAGTTTGGCCGTTAAAGCAGATTCATTTCCTTTCATTTCATATGACTATGTGAAACGTTACCTAAAAAGCAGTTCCTCTATCGACCTCTGTGTTTGTTTTTCAGCATGCGTTGGATCCTCTATTCGAGCTTAACTGCTTCCACAGTCTTAAACAAAACAGGAAAACAAAACACTGCTAGAAACCGAACCAAAAGCGGATAATCAGCTGGAACAATTTAAAGTCTCAATTAATTTATTACTCAAAATCTCAGCAGTTGTCTCAACAATAAAGATGAAAAATACCTACATTTTGTTTTGAAAGCGAATGCTGTTCGACTTCGCTAGTTTTAAAGGAACGCATATAACATAATTATATTTTGTTATCTGGCTCAATTAAGAGTTCGTATGACTGGTAGTGTGAAATCAGCGTGAAGAGTTGTTTTACATAAAGGTCGTAGACTAGTAGAGTGTGCTGCAGCATTTTAGTTCCCAAGTTCCGCTGAGATTTTGTTCAACAACTGTCTGTCCTTTGACAATATTTATTTTCATATCATCTAATTTAAATGCTAGTATTCGTAGGAAAATATTTAGAGGCGTTTATTTTCCTTCAATGTGGTCATGTGTAATGTTGAACTTTGTTTTAAAACATTCAACTTCAAGATAGGTATGATTAAGTTATTGATCGCTGAAAAGATGTTCGCAGCACAATGTTGTATTTTTTTATTTCAGAGAATAAGATTATTCAGACAGTATGCACTTATAATTGAAGTATATGTTTAAGACAACTCGAAAGCAATCCAGAAATTTCACTTTCCTTCAAAATAATACATATTTTTTGCAAGTTTTCCAAACAGAACAGGTGCCTAGTCGGTTGGAAACACCTCGCAACTTTTTGAACTGATCAAGCTATTAATGTTCCCTGATTTGCAGCATTCAGCTGCCTAAAGCTCAGCTCTAAAACGATCTATGGGTAACACAGGAAGTCAATGAACTGATCAAAGGGTGAGTGAGCCAAAATTGCGTTGGGCTCAGTTCTGGTATATGCAAATAATCTATCTCTGCCACAGGGAAACTGTCTTAATGATTAATTGCTTCACACGCATGTGCCACATTTGGCAAATCATTAATGACAATTAAAATGTGTTTATTCATTCAAGTTACTAATAATTTGTCAAATCAAAGTCATTGCTATTCATTTAGCAGAATGGAACGGATAATAAAAGTTCAAGGTCGATAAAAATGTATTTTCTGCAGATGATAGTTCTATGTTGTTTATCACAGTTCACAAGCCTTATTCTTTCTGTTACCTTCTGGCATTTTTAGCGTTCGCTTACATATTTCACGTTTCATGTCAACATCAGGAAGCGACCACTATATTTTTATAAAGGCCAATATATTGCCATGTTGAAGCTCTTCACAGTAAAGTTATAGTTCTCCCAAGTACAATACAAAAAAGATGACTCAGTGACGCAAACACTTGATTTGCGCAACAGAAAGTTGTCAATGTGATGAGTTTTTCTTTTTTCAGCAATTTGCCAAGTTTGTCGATAACTTAAAACTGTTAACTGTTGCAGCCTGGACATTGGCAAGTTAATGAGAGCCTTTGAAATTTATGCCAGGATGAAATGCATAGTAAAAAAAAACGTCTTGAAAAGAAGAGCAATCACTGCTTTACCAAATCAGTGCGTGCTCTGTTTGTTTTTCATCTTGTCTTTCCAGTTGTTAGGTTAATTGACTGTCAAAGTAAGCATTTCACTGAAAAACTGCTTTCGTTGGAGCAAACTAAGCGCATTACATTTTCATTTGAGATATCCAAGTACTACAGTTCGGTGGCTCTGTTGAATGATATAAAACTGTCAAGAGAACCGTTCATCTCAAATCTACAATTTATGTAAATCACTTAGTCAACAAATCAGTATTATCTGCGATCCTATCATGCACGCATCCAACTTAACGCGCCATTCAGTAGACACGCTGATCCTTCACTTGTCACAGCAGCGCAGATTTATCAGTCAGTCAGTGCAAGGTTCCGTGGGATAATCGCAATGCGCGATAATTCGTTGTTTGAACTCTTCTCAGTTCCGGAGTTCACAAGAAATAATTAGTGAGCTGGTCATGTACTTGCGAAATGAAAAAGCTCGTGTTTGTGAAAATGTTTAAAATCACTAAGAAATGCTTTTACCATAACAATGAAGTATTGTTTATTCGAATCCAAGATGATTTTAAGCAAGGCGGGGAAAAGCAATTAGTACGTGCACAATTAGACCAACCCTTTAGCCAAATGTACACGGAGTCAAAACTAAATTTTCTTATTGCCATCAATAGAGATAGATGAACTATTTTTGCTGATTATTCATAATGACGGAACATGGAGATGTGATTTTGCTGACACTCTAGAACTGTTTTCTTTTTTGTATAATCTGCTATTAATCTACTTTAAATGTTAAAATAAACGAAGATAAATACAGAAAGAAGAGGAAAATTCTGCACTCGTCGATACCTGAAAATTGGTGAATGCTTTTTAACATTACGATATGTAAACTTTTTGAGTAACATGAAAGTACATATTATTGTTGTTCTCAGTGGGATTTCAGGGTTTATCGACAGTAAATTTGTGTTTGTTGATGAAAGGGCAAAAGCTTTCCTTCGCCAAAGTTTTTCTTTACCGGCGTGTGCTAAGTTGTTTTCGTATTCTGTGGAACATCTGTTCATGATTTATAAAATGATCTTTTTTACAATCGATATGCTCCAAGCAGCTTAAAGCCTAAGCTTCTCTTTTTAGCAATGGGCTTTAAATATCTTTTACGTTTCACGGAGTCATGGAAATTCGTGTACCTGTTTTCACACGCTCCGGTTTAATACACAGAGGTAGTCATCTGATATGCCCTTCAACACACATCTGTTTGAGCGTATTGTCTTAGGTCTTGTTTAATGACACCTTGGTGTATTTGAATGACAATTTCTCCATGGAAACAAGGCAATTAACACCAGTGCAACCAATCAAAACCACGTAGCTTAACAAACGTAATAGCTCTTCGCAGTGATAATATGCTGTGTTTCTAACTCGTGATAAATACTGACACTTTGCAGAACGCTCGACACACCCCGGCATTTAGCGTTAATAGAGTCCAACCAGTAACCACAAAAACCGACCAAGGAAAGTAACCATGTTTGCTCCACTTCCGACACTTACCTTCACACCAGCACAAATTGCTCAGGTCTGTGAGACTCTAGAAGAGAGTGGAGATGTTGAAAGGCTCGGACGATTTCTCTGGTCTTTGCCTGTGGCTCCAGGAACGTTGGAAGCGTTGAGTAAGCACGAAAGTGTACTCCGAGCACGGGCTATCGTAGCTTATCATACAGCAAACTTTCGAGACTTATACCACATATTAGAAAATCATCGGTTTACCAAAGACTCTCATGCCAAGCTGCAAGCGATGTGGTTGGAGGCGCACTATCAGGAAGCAGAAAGACTCCGTGGAAGGCCGTTGGGCCCTGTAGACAAGTACAGGGTAAGAAAGAAGTTTCCCTTACCAAGAACAATTTGGGATGGAGAACAGAAAACTCACTGTTTTAAAGAAAGAACAAGAAGTCTTTTAAGGGAATGGTACTTACAAGATCCTTACCCGAATCCGACCAAAAAACGTGAACTGGCGCAAGCGACGGGTTTAACTCCTACCCAAGTTGGAAATTGGTTCAAAAATAGAAGGCAACGAGACCGTGCGGCGGCCGCTAAGAACAGGTAAGAACATATATTCTACTCATACACATAAGACAATGATTTATTCTGAGACATAACAGAGTGACAATGATGTATGTGTGCAAACGTATTTTATCAGCCAAATGCAAATACTTTGAAGTGTATCAATTGTAAAACTCGCAGGAGGGATTCAAAATCTTCTCACCACCTTTGAAACGGAAATAGGCAAATTACTGTTAGACTTACGGCTGAACTAGTTTGCTTGACGTTAATTGAGTGTGCCTTGGAGCGCGCGAGGCGATTTCCGTTGTTTGTTCAATTTTCATTTCAAAAACAAATTGCTTCAAGAGGATCCCAAATAACACGGGCTTTAAAGAACGTTTGGGCTTTAAGTGAACACTTCAAGAGCCAGAGAATTTGACATGGCCCGTGGTAGTCCACAAACAACTATTTTCCTGCATGTGCTAAACAGACACCTTACTTCAAAACAATAGTTGTTACTCTAATGGATTTTCTTCCTTCAGATCTAACTTGTTATCAACAGGGCTTGAAATCAATCTGCCAAAAAAATTTTTCTGTTCATTGTCAAATGCTCTAGGATGTGATTCCTATATTTGATATGTTGTTTCGCTCTCAGTAATAATTATTTCCTGAAGCTACCAAAATAAAAGTTAATACTCCTTATATCAATGTTGATTTCTGTACAGCTAACATGTAATTTTCTCAAGTACTTAGCAAGGATTACTCTATTTATGAAGCTATTTGTTTGCTCAGTCTTGATCCAATAATGATCCTTCCAAAATGCGAGAAATATTACTTAAGATTTGTTGAAAGACAAGAAACAACCTGTCAGACCTTTAGTGGTCCTAAATGGGAACCTGGTGTCTTCAATATCAATTATTTCAGTTTTGATTACTAAAATCATAATATTACATGTCGGTTGAAAATCTTTCCAGCAACAGATTAGTACCAGTAGAATAAAACGGAACAAAGAATTAAAAAAGTTCAGTTCCAATGCGAATGTTGAGGGTAAATCAACCACCCAATGGCGGTAAACCAAAAATAAACTTGGACATCAAAAAGACTTGAAAAAGGAACTGCATTTGAAATTCAGCAAGAACTTGTTTTACTTAATGAAAATCCTTTAACATTGCTTCTACTGAAAGAGCGTTTCTTAGCGCGCTGATTTACGGGAATTCCAAAGTGTATGAGAGTTCGTCGATTAAATTTTTTGGAATAACTTGTGTAAGCGATTTTCAAAGACGTTTGTACAAGTGAGTGAATTGATACAGATATCGCGGTTGTTTTAGCATGGTTTCAATTCTGGTATTCTAATTCCTATTAAGAGCAATACTCTAAACGCGCCGAAACAAATTGAGAAGACATTGATCCAAGGATTCGGTTACCCCTTTCAAATGATTCTTTATTTTTAATGTTTGTAAAACATTTCAATTACTCTGAATAATCGCAAAAAGGAATTTAGGAAAATTATTTTTCTCAAATCTTTAAGTTTTCTTTAACACTAATCTTTATTAAAATCTATTTTCCGGCATCTTTTGACATTAATTTAAATTCTTGGCCCTGAATTTCTTGTTTTTTTCTTTAAGATTCTTATTTGTTTTTCGGTGGGTACACTTAGTCTAAACATTTTCAAAACCTGTGATTTTGTTTCTGGGTGATAATTACACCCTGTTTCGCACAAAAACTGCTAACTTGAATTAGTTGAAACGTGTGATAAATTACCCGCCTCGGACCGCCACATTGCTTCCAGAGAGCAAATAGAATGTAATACTCGATGAAAGATCGCTGTGGGTGACATCTCTGCCGGAGGCAAAGAAAACCATTACAAAACACAACCCTTTGACGATGGGGACGAAATATTTTTGAGTTTAAAATCAAAACACTGCCACATTATTCTTTTTTTTCAAACAATGTCAAACTCAATGACACTTTTTAAACGGCAATTCATTGTTTGTATGCTTGAAAGTTTCATTTTTAGCCCCCGATTCAAACTAAACTCTTCAATAATAAGCATATCGGATTTTTCATTTTTTCTTTTGATTCTTGGTTTGGAACGAGTTTCACATTTTTTTGAAACCTTGATGTGTTTAATGAGAATATATGGAGAGCTCATAATATCTAAACAATTTAGCAAAGTCAAAATAAATTTTTTTGCCTAGGTTTTATCAAAAAAGCTTTGCAAGTTTTAAATTTACCCAAAATGTTCTTACTTTTTTGAACAGCTAACATAAGGCATTGTGTTTTACTTATACAGCGATAAACACCGATTACAGAAAAAAATTTCAATCCGAACTAATCTTTTCGTAAAATTTTTTAAAAATATAAAAAACCGTCCAAAAAATATCACAACACGTCAGTTACGAATTGAATGTTCAAATTGTTTTATTAAAAGGCAAGAAAATACAATCAAATGGATCGCTCAAAGAGCACCGCATGTTCTTTTTTTGGATTTTACAACTCATTTTGGATTAGTATTTTTTCTCGCTGAACT
Organism: Zoanthus sociatus; assembly: GCA_025331085.2. NCBI lineage: Eukaryota > Metazoa > Cnidaria > Anthozoa > Zoantharia > Zoanthidae > Zoanthus > Zoanthus sociatus. Next base: position 26,935 of record JAOBAY020079232.1, read on the forward strand.
AGCTTTTATTACTTTTGTGATCCTAATCAGGAACAAACACACAATTAGTAGTTATCTTTTAATGCATTTCTTGTGGTTACAGAAATGCTATCGTGTCAGATCCTTGTGGTAAAATCATCTATGCACACAGAAAAGAATATAATATATATCTATGATTAATGACTTTACTTTGTAATGGAAATTAAACACATTTTGCTTCCAGCATTTTTTGTGTCAAGACTTGAAAGTCGTGGATGTGATTTACAATTAATTTTGTTTTTGAACTCATTTAAGATATATTTAAATTTTACAGCGACTAATCGAAAAGTGTTTATCAATTTTACCGGCGTTTATTTTTCTACTTTGACGCTTTCGGAAAGTTAAAAAAAGTTTGCTTCCAAATGGGACAAATAAACGGAACAAATAACGGAAACCTTGTCTAATGTGATACACTTTGATTGCAAAGTCAATTTGCACATCCATAGTAATGAATGTAACCAAACTACAGAACTCGTGGATTTCAGTTGATGTATTTACTGTGTTCTCTTGTAAATAACTCATGAAAATTTTATATCACATGTCAAAGACTTGATATTCTATTTTTGATTCACACATTGTTAATAATTTCTTATTCTGGCCTATTGTGTCTTTCTACGCAGGCTGAACCACCGGAATTCTCACAACTCGAACCAAACCAAAGTCCAACTGTCTCCAGACGGCAGAACATTAGAAGACCTCCGCGGGCTAAAAACGAAAAACCATAAATTGAGCATTGACGATCTCGATGAAGATGATATCGATTTAGGGGAATAGAATAGACATTTAGTCACATAATGTAACCTACAGTCAGTAAAGTGACGAACTATCATGGTTAGTTAGTTACAAGTCTGTTGTGAAAAGATTGCCTTTTCCCAAATTTTTGAAACCTAAAACACATGAAATGTGGTGAACTGTAAAAAATTCATCCAGTGATGTACAGAAAAAATATTGCTATGTTAAAATTTATAAATATGAACTTTGAACACTCGACAATTTATGACAAGCTCAAAGCGGCATATGTATTAGATAGTCACTATAGTAGGAATTTCTTTACCAAGTATTCTTGGTTATGGTTGAAAGTACTCAAGGCAAGATTTGGATACGACCTGCCAGAACTGATTCACTAAGCTCCTACCAGTAATTATTTATTTTGTTTTCCAAAAACGGTAGGGACATGCGGGTTTGACTAACAAAAAACTGAACTGATTTAAACATTAAGAATATCAGTTTTCTTTGTCAAAAATATTAAAAATCTAGCCCTTCTAGCGGCGATGTTGTATATATACTGTACGTAAAGCTTTAGTCGTAGTAGAACTATTACTATTAGTTTACGGGTCTTGATATTTTTTAACATATACCAATTTTAGCGGAATCATCTTCAACCACTGATCTCTTGGGAAACTGCATGTTAACAATTGAGCAGTTATCTTGAAAAGATATACACAAAAAAACATTGAATCTTTTGTTTAATACAGTTCCTTTCCAATATTTGTGTCCATTTCTTTTGATTATCTTTTGAAACGGGTTAAAAGCAACTCTAATGGTTGGTTCCCTTTAAAATATTAATTGACAAACTACATCGCAAGCCGTCATTATTTGCTAGATAGACGGTAATTGCGTTCTGGTAAAGGGACTATAAATAAAAGAAATGAAAACTTTAAAATTTAAACTGACTGCAGCAATCCGTTCGTTTCTTTTTCAGTGGAAGATGTTATGAAACGTTTCTTCCCTGCCTAACGACAGACTGTAAACAGTAATTAATTAGGTTAAATAACATTAGCATTGCTGCCATTTCCAGCAATATCATCAGAAAGCATCGGGATTACAGATCTTAAAAGATCCAGAACAAACTCTCTTAAACTTTACTGGAAAATTATTTATTATATACAAAAATATACATAGATAAATGGGTCATAATAAAGAAAAACGAAACAGCAATTGGTGGTCTTGTTTTTACTTCATTCTTTCAACAGCAGTTCATTGAAATCGGAAAGTACTTAAATCAATTGTGCTCTGTTTACTTTTGATATTCTTTTTAATGTTCACTTATCTACTGATATCTCCGATCAACTCGGGTGTAGGGATTTCAGTGCGATTAGAGATGGGTGTGTGGTTTTCTTGCTGAAGATTCAAGCAGCGGCGACGTTATGATAGTGTTAAAGATTGCCATCAAGGCGTCTTCTTCCTTATCTTTTGAACGAAATGTTGATCATGAAACTTGTTCTAAAGTTGAAAAGCTAAAGTTTGTGCTTATCTCGGTTACCATGTGATAGTATTCATTATCAATTGATTGCATTGATACAACATTAGATGGAATATTCTGCAGCTGATAGACAATTCCCACTATTTAGTTTGAGCTCTAAGCGATTTCTTGAAGAGCTTCCGTGGCTCAAAATTGCCACGCAAACAAAGCTATTCTTTTTAAGCAGATGTTGTTTTATTCAGTAACTAACAAATGCTGCAGTTAATAGACTTCAAACTTTCCCAACGACTCAAAATTAAACACGATTGAGATATCCATCCAAGGATTTACACAAAAATGTATTCATTCCGAAAAATTCATTTACATTTCAAGTTATCTTTTGTAGTTGATAGATGCTGCGCAGAATACACACATAAAACATGACAAGAAAAGATCAAGAATTTAAGATTTGTGGGAGCACAATTTTTTTTCGCAACGTTAATTTTGAAAACTTTGCCAATGCCCTAAGTAGGGAAAATGAAAACACATGAAGTAATTTTTAGAATATCTAAATAACAATTTGTTTCACCTTTCCAGATAACATCACAGTCGTGTGTATGTAACTTGTCTTCCTAAAATATAACTGAAACTCAACCCCAAAATAGTTCATTTGTGCTTTGTTTTCACGTTCAAACACGGTTTAAATATTGTACGAAATGCAAACTTAGTGCCCCCGTTTTTCTTATTTCTGCAATGAATTGGAGGCTTTCTTTATTATCACTTCATAATGCAACAGATAATGCAACTTAAATTGAAAATCTTTACTAAAACTAAAAACGAGTAAGTGGAACTTAGAGGATTTTATACTAACAAAATCATTTTTTCAGCAACTAAAATCGATCTCGTTTCAAACTGTACATATATTTAAAATGTTGCGGACCAAAAAAATAGCAATAAGGAATTCACACTCCCCTGTTCGTTTCGTGCCAAGATCCATAAAAGTAGCACATATAATCAATCAACCAGTCAGTGTAATTTATATATTTCAAATGTAACCGAGTAAGCCAAAATGATATAATCACTTGTAAAAATGTGTGGAGGATCACTTTTTAATATATTCTAGTGCCAGTGAAATAAATTAAACTGGCTCTGTTGTTACGGTAATTTAAATGTAACTAGTATTGTAAAAAACAACCCCGCCATACAATCTTCTGTTTAAGAAGATGCAGCCATTGCCTTTTAAAAAGGCTTTGCGGCTTACATATATTTCAAGAGGGTTAGTAAGGCCGTTGGAGTTGCCATTTTCTAGATGTCAAGAGCGTCAGCTAAGACGTTACGTGTCTTAGATGGATAAGTGAGCTTGCTTAGTGAATCCCTAAACGAAGCACATATAAACTAACAATAAAACATTTTGAAGGATTAAATAAGGGATAACACATTATTCAAAGGTCAAGCTGTCTATGCTGTTTGTTATGGCCTTCTTTCACGACGAATATCAAAGGACACTTTTTCACTATGGGAACTTTTTACCGTGCAGAAATATGCATTAGTCGACACTACTGCGCCTAATTTCGCCTTTCTATACCAAACAACTACAAAGTTCAAAACTATATTTTTGAGCTAAACAAAGAGAAAGAGCTGTGGATACAATATCTGCATCCACTGTAAAAACTAGTCTTGAAACATCAAATACTATACTTGTTTTAAGGTTTTTATGCCTTAAATGTTGAAATATTTACTCGTTTAATTTTGCTACTTGTAATAATTCGTTTCTCCTTTTTTTAATAGTGTAAAATGAACGAACTGTTCTGTCTAAGGCATTCAGCTTTCTCCCATCATTATTCACTATCTGTAGCTGCTTTTCAAACTACAAACACTGACACGGGCCGCTCAGTAAGAAATATTTATATTTGAAAAAAAGTTCATTCAAGAGAAGAAGCAACAGTACACTCAAAAGAAGACGAATGGGTTTCCTTGATGAAATTATACTTTTGTTCTCAAATGATTTCTGCGATGGAGAAAATGCTAGAATAATCAAAAACTTAAATTGCCAGCCTGATTTTTTTAAGAAAAAGAAACTCGCTTAAAAAATGTGTCTCTCATTGCAATCAGATCTGACCCTTCACACAGCATTTGTTGCATTTTAAAATCTGGCTTTAATCGGTATCAGTTCCTTCACCAAGCTAAGATATGATTGTATATTTGCAAATATCTATGTTTACAAAACACTAGTAGACATGCAGCCTCGGGATATGAACTTTGATCTGTCAACTCACATTATCACTCGGGTCTTTAAACTGTTACTTAAAAGCATCAGAATTTTAAAATAAAAACTAAAGATGACTGTTGGTCTTCATACTTAGCTTTATCTAGGGTCTTAGATACAGGTGAATTCTTCAATTTTTTCCACTGAACACTGTGTGAAAAACAAAAGACTAACTCTTACAGTTGCGTTTTCGCCGGAAGTTCAACATCATTCTACCGTGATCAGATAACTTAGCGAAAATTGTGTGGAATATTCATTTTAGCTATTGTGCAGAACAGGGATTTAAGTAATGGTTTCTATTTTGAATTAATTGTATTTAAGTTGGTTTCTGCATCTTATATGTAAAACTGTAAGATGTCTTTGCTTAAAAAGAGAAAGATTGATGAGGTATTTGCTTTAAAGTTATTACATAAAAACAAAGTTTTTGCTTGGTTAAAATTTTCTATGACAAGTTTATATAGTTATGGGCAGGCAAAAAGCCAAAAGTGTGAAGTTTTTTTGGAACTGGCATCTGTGATGTGGGGAAGTTTTCCTTTTTAACTGCGATTTTCAGTCTGATCAATTAGCTTTTCACAAGCTCAACCGAGTATTAGGAATGGAAAGTAACTTTCTTGTTATAAAAATGACATGGAGACACAAAGTCGGATGAATTTTCAAAACCCACTTAAAATTTCAAGTTCAACACTCAAAGATAGGTGACATTTTCCATTTGTAAACTAAACATTTAATTCTTTATCTCTTTCACAAGACAACATTAGAATTCGTGGAAGCCTATATTCGGCAACATCATTTAAAAAAGCCTTGATAAACAAATAACTTTTACCTGACTGAACCAAAAAGTATAAAATATAATTTAGGCATTAGGTTTTTTGCTGTCAAAGTTATAATACTACAGAAAAACCGAAAGATAGCCACCAACCTCTGTTGATGCGATTGAGGCCTGTTTTTTGTAATGCCAGAAGTCTAAGTAAAACCCCGAGGGATAGATTCGTACTTCATCCTTTCAGGAAGGAATCGATATCCTAAACTCACAGATGTGTGTATTTAAAAAGTTTTACTGTAATATCTATATCATGAGATCAAATACCTTAGTTGACACCTAGTTAAAATATCGAAACTGTAATCTATCTGTCGGCTGCCGTATGGATGTGATTATCTGAGTAATAAAATTCTCATCTTTCTTGATGTTTTTAAATTTTTCTTGTGCTTATCAACTTTTATGGGCTCGGCTGATATCCCGATATCTGATCAAGACGTAAGTCTTTGCACCGAGAGTTAAGAATTTTCCGCGAAAACTTCTCGTGCTAATAAAAGCTCCTCAGCAAAGAAAATAAACATACAAATCCTGTTAACAGACGTTTCAGTAAAAATGACACCCGAGATGTCAGTGTAGTCAATTAAACCACTTTGCGCAATAAAGCAGGGCATATCTTATAAAATTCTAAGATAATGGGTCTCGATCATTTTTCCCCAAAAAATTCATTGTGAGACTTGGCTGAAATCAGTTCATTTTCATTTTAAAACAAATGTACCGCTTTTTATTCCTACTATTAGCATTCATTTTAAAGGATTTTGGTATTCAACAAAAACAAAATGTTTAAATTCATACGGAATCCTGCTGTTATCTAAAAGATTTGTGAGTCGAATATTTGTCGTCTAAAAAGATCAGCAATATAATTATTAAAGCCTTTGATAATTGCTCTGCTTTCCAAATCACACAGACCTTGTACTTGCTGGAGAAATTCTAAAATCCCTCATTTCTTTTTTCATTGATTAGAATATATTAAGATTTTCAAACAAAAAGACTGGCGTGTACCTTCTTGAAACAAAGCGATTCTTTTTTCAAGTTGACTTTTTTAAATTCGAGTAAAACAAAGTAATGTACTCTTAAATAAATATTTGCTATATTTCAAATTACTTTTGATAGCTAAAACAAGCTTTCTTTGTTGCTTAGTTGATATCTGAAAGTGAAATTACTAAATCTGGTAAAGAAACAAGCTGCTATCAATATTTTCCACGTCTCCTCCCGCTAAGAAACCATAGAACTTTATTGAAATGATAAGGGTTATAACTCTGTTGTTTATTTGCATTTATCATTTCAGCTAAATCTTTGTTGTAAATGGAAACGGTCTCAACCAAATGTGCAGCTGTCAAAGCTAAATAGAAATAAATTGCCTCAAACTGCTCCTAAAAACCGTCTTTTGATAGACAATTTATTACTGGCGTCATGTCGCGAGGCAAACAGAAAATTAAGCTTTAATCACAACCTTCTAAAGTTTTTTCATCGTCTTGTTTCTAATAAGACGCCATCTCTTTTATGTCAGCTATGAAAAGTCTATCTTATTCGTATTACGAACTATGAACAAAGTTGATTTAAAATAAACTATCTATAAGGCTCTAAAATAGTCAGCTAAATTTTAATCTGAGGTAGAATTGTGAATAAGAAATTATTCACAGCCTCTGTCAATATATTCTAAAACTCGAGAGGGCGTCGACGCCAAATCGTTAAAATTTGTTTTCCGTCTGTTTTGCGTCGTATTTCGGCTGTAATCACTACTCTCGGCACAACTTGAATGGCAGCTTGACATCTCTTGACAAAGTCAACAAAACCAATCTCTATGAAATTAAAACTCCCAGGAAATTTATACACATTGATTTCAGAATTCTCATTTAACCAATTTTCGTAAAAATCCGCCAAAAAATAGCATTCGAATAAAATACTTAGGAAATATTTTCCAACTTACGATCGACAGTGTTTGCTTATGCAAAAAAGGTAATTATTGAAATAAACACCTGTTCGCCTTTGACTCCATCGGCAAAAACTTGCCATTATCTAGGCTGAGTACAACAAACCAAGTTACTAGAAGTTTTGAAAACTAAGTAAAACACGTAGATCAGATAAAGCATCAGATAAGACACTGATATCAAAAATAGAAAACTACTACAAGTACTAAATAATAACATATTTCGTTGTTCAAGTACTGTTTCTCAATGACGTTTATGTTTTAAAAAAATGAACGCATTACATACGAGAAGTAGCTGTTAGTTTTTGAAGTTGAAAAAAATCAACTTGGTTTCTACTTCTGTCGCGTTTATCCAACGAAAACTAATACAAAAAGGAGTACAAGAGGAAACACAAAATCTAAATCAAAATAATGAGAAGTTTTTGTGTCCAATCGTAATTATGACACCTTTTGTTTGTTTAATATATATTGTGCTTTAATTCTGAAATTACATATCTTTGAGTTATATTGGAATAGAATAAGGATTTTGGAATGCGATACTAACTGTTTCTAAGGACTTTTCTAAATAATTCCATTAAAACAACTTGTCGTCTTTTTACGTTTGTTTTAATGTTACTGCAAAAAGTCTTCCAACGAAGGTAGCTATAAGTTTGTAGATTACACGTATTTAGTATCTAAGATTAACATTTCATATAAACATCGCATTTATGTAATTAATCTTGGCAAAATCTTCTCTAAGGGAACAGGTAATGGCTTCTTGGAATGAAAAAAGTGCATCTTATATAATACACCAGCAGTAGAGATTGAAAAAAAATTGATTTGAATATCAACTATACATAAAATTTAATTTTTAGTTTGTTTGTATTTTCCGTTTGGTAAACTGCTCGATATCAGATGAATGGATAATAAATAAACAAAGAATCGCAGTTCTATGTTTAAAAAAATTGATTTCTAATATGCAACTTGCCCAAACGCTTATCAATGTAGCCCTCTGACCTGCCATATGCTTTAAAAAGAGCAGTGTTTTTATTGGAGCAAGTGTACATTCATAGTGAAAATATAATACAAAATGTTTTCGAACAGTTAAAACCTGTTGAGTCTAAACCTTCTCCTTTTCTGAACTCTTCCAACAAAACGGATTTTTACTGAAACTTTTGGTTTCGTTTAAATGGTGATAAGTGAAAAAAAATGTTGATGGCCTTTCGGCAAAGATGAACTTGATCTGAATCAAGCACAAACTTGTCATTAGTCTTTGATGACTTCCAACCAGCTAATAAAAATCAAGAGATTGCAAACAATATTTCAGCCAAAACACAATAGTCAGTACTGGAGGAAATTTGTGTGAAATACTGTCAGTTGGCTGTTCGCGTACTCTCAATACAAAAACTACAAAAAACTTCCTGCACGTTCAGGAAGCGTGAATCTATTATATCTGAAGAGAACAATTATTTGTTTAAACTTTTAAAACTCTTTATTTGCAATAACACATATTTGAAAAACCAGCTCGGTCACACCTTCAGGTAATATCGTTTATTGATTTCAAACAGAGAGAACATATATTCACTTGTGCTATTTCAGATTACAATGTCAATCCAAATTTTCTTATTATCTTGTTGAACTTATGATCTCACATTTCAATAAATGTCAATATCAAATCAATAGCTCTCGGTTCGATTTGGAAAAGTACTTCTTACTTTTATTATTTGAATTTGATGTATCATCAAAGGGCCTTCTCTTTCTAATTAGCTCTTGTTGAACTATTTCAACTTGTAAATATGTCAGTAGAACTTCCGTGCGAAGCTAGCAGTGCTTTATGAACTAAAAGCTGATAAGTTTTAAAATAAAAAATATATAACAAAAACACAAAAGCAGTTCTTTTAATATTCAGATAAAAATCGTTCAGTTGAAGTCATTTGAAAATAACTGTTGTCATAGATGGCAAAACTATCGACGAACGTGATGAATGACCAAATCTGAAAACAAACAAAACAATAGAAATAACGCGCGGGATCATGTGGATCTTTTAGGATTCAACTAATATTCTGAGTAGAGTAGGTTTCCTTTGTCTAATTAATTCGGGGGTTAAACGCTCGCAATGTAGGAAAGCACTTTAGGCCAATTGTCGATCGTGCTAAAACCGAAAAATTTCATATTTGTCTTTATAGATTTATAAAATTTTTGATTATGAAAACAAAAACTACTTTTTATGGTCATAAGTTAATCAAAAGTCAAAAAACGAATGGTTTCTTATGCTTTTCACACAGACTAACTGCGAATTCTACTACAGTACTCAGTAGGCTGTCATATTTTAATCTAGTGACTCTGTAAGATTGAAAGCGATTTCTCAGTGCAGGAAATCATAAAGTTTTATTTTAAGTAATTTCTTCTTTAAGATGAGAAATTAACACAAAATATAACTATGAAAATCAAACTGTTTTGTTGTGTGCATGAACAGAAAGCGACAAAGCAGCTTCTTTCACAAAATTAAAGTGCCGTATTGCACCAACTTTGATATTCCTATACTGGAAAAACATCCAAGTTATTTAAAAAGTTATGGAAAATCTTGTTAGCACTAAAAAGATATACTAAAAACATTTTTGGTTAAAAAATGGCTGATATTTTACGGCAACCGATCGAACTCTAGAAAGTGACATTGACAAGAAGGACACTCTGTCCAGTCTGGTTTGAGTCGCAATCAATGATAAAACTTTTAGAAGGAAACGTCAATTAACTGTTCACGCAAAACATAAAAGTAATGTTGATTGCCTCTCATGCAGCTTACATTGCTAAATTGAAACTTAAAATAAAAGAACAATGCAACCGCTTCAAAGTAAAAATCAAAATCATATATGTCTTCTCACTAGTCAGACATGCGCATTGTACCTTTTCATTGCCTTCAAAAGCATCAAAGCATATTTAAAACTATCATGGAAAATTACTATGACTAGAAAACATTAAATATTGAAGCATTCGGCAACCTTAAATATTTCAAGATAAAAAAAAGATTTAAAAATTGCCTTGCGGCAGAAAACAATTACGGACCTTCAACGTCTAGCTATGTCATTTATGATTGCCTCGATATAACCATGCTGTTTCACAAATACAATTATGTTTACTAAACATACTTTATTAAAACAAATTATTACACGTTTTCAGCAGTTTATATGTCCATTAGTACCACAGACCTACACCGCCGATTAGTTCAAAAGAATTGCTTCATCCCCCGCCTTAGCTATTTTCAGAACAATTGACATGAAATGGAGCAAACACGCACAAATATTCAGTCAAAATGCCGACAATAACAATTGATTTTTCAACAGATTAAAGTTTTGTCGAAGCAACATCCAACACTGCAATCAAAGTTAAAAACCTTTCAAAGTTGCTTTTGTTAAAAGCTTTTATAGACACTGAACAAGTCTTTCATCATTCCGCGTTCGCCGCCCCTTGGCAGAAAACTCGTGAATCGGCAGCATCGCCACAATAAAATATTAAAATTGTCGCAGCTGTACATGTATTTTATAATTTCAAAATAATCATCAAGGAAAACGTTTGCGTACAAGCTACCTCCTATTAACCACAGTATCCTATAACTTATACATTCATAGGTACTTTGCTGTGAAATGATGAACCAGTTTGTTATACACTAAATTGAAATCTCAACATTTTAAAAAAACGTTCTATAAGATAAAACTTATTAATTGTTTTGTTTCCACGAGATGCTGGCATCGTAATTATAAAGTAGCAATATAAACAATATTTCCCGAACGTCTCGTTGACGGCTAGTAATCAAAAACTTTTATCAACAAAAGTTGCTGGTATACAAAAATTAAGAAAAATAAAACAAGATAATACTCTAAACTTTAATCCGTAACTTTTGATAAGCAATCTGTTCGTGCATAAATGTTTATTGCTATCCTTGCTTTTTTTTCTTCTGACAACGATATGGAGCTTTTTTCTACATTTACAAACGTAATACGTTTCTTTTTAAGCTTGACACAAAGAAAATGTTTTTAGCTTCCTGTTAGCTAATTCCATTGTGTAAACATTCTTGAAAAATAAATTTCATATTCAAATAATGACCGCTCCTCCTAAATGTCTCTTGTTAGACCGCCCACCTTTAACACGTCTGTTCTTTTATTTGACTCGATCCTGAATGGATATCTGATAAAGGCTGCTCGTATTAAAGTCTCTCGGGAGTGTTAGTTTGATAAAGACCACAGAAATAAAAGGAGACGCTAATTGTTTTCTAAAACTTAGGTGTTGGGAACTAATTGAAGCTTTTGAGCGTGGACCAACATTAACTGAATTTGAAAATCAACTTTTGTTATGAACGTAGTGATTAGTATTAGGAAATTGTTATAAAGATTTATCTTGTTTTGCCTGTCCACCAATTTTAAAAATAGTAGGAGAAATTGTTGATGAATTATCACCAATAACGTATTTATGTTTTGGATGTGACCAGAAGTTGCCACATAAATGTTTTGTTTGGAGTATAAAAGATTTTTTTGTCCTCCGTAAACAATTATATTATAAATTGATAACAAATCAAGCTTAGATTATCTAAGATGTCTTTATCGTTTTCATTTTCATTTTGACCTGTTCCTGACCAATATATAATATTTGTTAGCAGTGCAATAACTCAACCATTATTAGAAGCAAAAGGTTAATGACAAGGGCAGGCGCATAGAGTTCACTCAAACAATATGAAATAAATTTTGCCACATAAGTAAACGAATAAATTAACAAATCAAACACACAATCAGTCAACGAAACCAATTTTCTCGAAAGATTATTCTCATAAATGTAAGTTTGGTTCTTAATGAATTGCTTCATTCTTCATGTTTTCCTTTTCTGCTAAAGATAAATAATTATACTACAAGCAGATTTTGTCTCTCGATATTCAGTGATCACATATAAAACTGAAAAGTTCATCCTCTTTTTTAAGTTATTGTTCCTTTTTCGTTTTCATCTGTATATATAGTTCATTTGTAATACGGAAAATTTCACAGCCCTATTATTTAAAAGGCCATGACAATGAACCCTGTAAGATAAGCACGTTGAAAACTTCCTGGAACTTATTGTCATGTATGCAGTTTATGTACTCTAAAATATAAGCGATATTGTTTGATGACTACTTCCCACCAAACCAAATGTTTAAAAACGGTAAATTGAAAAGCTGTAATTCAAGATACTGCCTATTTTTATTCTAATTAACAAACTAGTTATAGATCACACGATTCTCGTTAACGAGTATAAAAAAACTGTAAATTTATTTGTAAAACATTTCAGCCAATTGCAAGCCTTATGTTTCCAATCAGTTAACAGTCGTAAGTTAGTTACTGGTATACGAGAGTATGTTTTGGGGCAGTATTACCCGCCATCTGCCCAAACTCCTTTGTTTCGACTGTCTTTGCAGCCTAGCACTAGTGTAACAACAGTTTTAACTGCCTCCAAAAAGAGGACGTTACGTTGGCAATAAATAAAATGAAATTTCAATTTCAGTTTCCGTAGAAGCCTCTACCTGTAACCTTAACTACTGGTTTTCCTATTAGGATTTTGAACCAAAACAAATTTTAAAAGCGAAACGAACTCCTTCATTCGAATGAAGAGCATTCATGTTTTAACATGTTCAAAGTAAAATTTACTAGAGTATTGTCTAAAAACACTGAATCCAAAGCGCACAACAGTTTTTATACAAAGTATAACAATAATTTCATGCAAGTTTGGAAACATTTTGGATATCCGAAATTCCGTAAATGAAATAAAATAATCGTATGAAACCAAATGCGTTGTAATGATTCCGCTTGTGGTTGGAACGGCAGAGATCTTAATATTTAAACTACGTCAGCCGGCCGTCAAATGCGTCGTCATTCGTAAACCAATGCTGTACATACTTCCGCAGCCACCTTTTATTAACAGATATAATATATTTAAGAAACAGCAAACATGTTACAAAGAAAGTCTTTAAAAGAGAGAAAGAGAGTCAGATAAACTGAAATTCGTTTGTCTCTTCAAGTGCTTTAACACAGTTTTTTTAAAAAAATCTTTTGCTGATTTTATAATTCAAAATGGCCTATCTACTGTAAAATACGCCACTCGTAAACTACATCCGGGATACGAGTGACATATTTTTCCATATTTCACTAGTGAAGATTTCCTTTGTATTTCCTGTCTATTTCGTGTAGTTTCCTTTTTCATTTTCGAAACACTCAAATCTATGTAATAAAAAGAAAATTACACGTTGGTTTGAACGTATAAAGCTGATCTTCTTGCGCAAAAAAACACTTTTTCCACTTAAAGATAAACTTTTTATTTTCTTGCCAACGTGTAATATCCTATATCTATATGATGATTGCGGCATCTTTTCAGATGAGAGCCATCTCATTAGTTGATAGTCTTGCGGAACGGACACAGTGTGTTTTAAGGTGGCTCTTGAGCACAGCCAAGGATCTGCAATATTTCAGGCAAATGTGGCATACAAACGAGGTCACTTTAACAGAATTTATAGGACCTAATTGAGGAATGTCATCCTTATGGGTTTTCATGTCTCTTTTCAGACCTGAGGTGAACTTACAAACATTGGTACATGACACAAACATTTTCAGGTTGTCTTGGAGGAAGGTTTTCAAACTTCAAGATTAGGATTAAGAGCACTATCGTGCGACTTTAGGTGATAACATATCCAGATTTCGATTTCAAGACGCAACGACAGATATTAAACCTCCAAGACTGAAAGTCAGGCAGAAGGTCATGTGTGTTATATTTATTTAAGAAATAGGATCTCAAACTGACTTAGAGTGACATTGACTGTGTCAAGTTGGCATTGACTCAGTCCTTTGCGGTTATATCACACTACAATATCAATAAATTTTGAGTGATCCCCCTTTTAAAACTGACATTTGCAATGATCCCCCCTCTTGTTCTCCTGAAATTCGACTGATCTCCCCCAAAATCCTCCGCTCCCCCCCAGGCGAGAAATAATGACCGGTCCCTAAGCGGTTTGAGATTCTTGGAACTCAGCAAGAGATTCTGTTATCTGCATCGCCGTAGCTAGGATTTTTTCAGTGGGGAAGAGTGGGGAAGAGTGTGGAGGGGAGGGGGCAAGTCCTCTGAAATCTTAAGAGAATACTAATAATCTAACAAAAATACCGTATTTCTTTAGAAAAATAAAATGAATAGCTGGAAAAGTACGTTGAAATTAATTTGTCAGTGAACCAATATGAGTCGGATCAAGCCAGCATCTTCAACCGTAGACAGCTGTTTCGTCCTCTGGGACTCATCAGTACGGTGTAGATGGAGCGCTATGAATAAACAACCAGCCAAACATAGAGGTGCTAAATATATATGTTTTTAAGTTCTTTTTCTCGGTTTTTAGTTTCAAGTTCTTGATTTTTCTACTTTATCTCAAAATGCTATTAAAAAAGCTGCCCCTGCTGCCTCGAGCACAGATGCAACCTTGTTTTGATAGA
>JAOBAY020079233.1:0-29819 GCA_025331085.2 Zoanthus sociatus
CTTTCGCGCTTGTTGGATATGAGATGATTATAACCAACTCATATCCAAAGAGTGCTCTTGGAATAATTGTTAATTAGTTGGCAGCTTCATAGTAGTTAAATGCAGTCTTCTTTGTTTGAAACTCTATTATCCTTTACCTTACTTAGGTGCTTTTTCAGAAGAGAGAGTTTCAAGATGTCTGATTGCAATGAAAGAAAGAAGAGATAATTTAAGGAAGGTAATCTAGATAAGCGTTATTCTGTTCCATTATTTAGCCAGAATGTACTGTCGTTATGAATGACCATTGCGGTTATGTACACAATATTGCAGTTGCCGCTGACCACAATGACAGCGTATTCAATCTGTACAGTCTTAGTATGAAGTTAAATATCCCTACATGCCAAAGCAGTTTTACACTACTTACAGCTATGAGCATTTGTTGGAGGTGTGACTTGCTCTCTCTCACAATTGCTTTTTGAGTATTTATTCTTTATGAAATTGATTCACAGTCATTTAAATCAGTAGCAACTGGGAATTCGAAACTGATCTATTTCAGAAATTACAGAAAAGGAGCCCGTCACCTGTGACCACTTGGGTGCAAAATTTGTTTTTCACGCAACTCTTTCCTATTCGTTTTCACTGCGTAAATAGCCATGGAGATCGTCCACGACGTCATTATTTACACCCAATCGTACAATGTGATCACGTACTGTAAGCAAGAAAAGTATATTCTATGTCTTGATATCTTAGATCAAGCTAAGCAGTCAGGTTAAATAGTAATCCAGTCTAATAAACTCCGAATCCAGCCTAATCCGTAATCCAGTCGGTGGAATCCAGAATTTAGTCAAGGGAACCCGTTATCCAGTCAATGGATCCAGACTTTAGTCAAAAGAATCCGTAATCCAGTTAATAAAATCCAAAAATTAGTCAAGAGAATCCGTACTCTAGTCAATGGAATCCAGAATGTAGTCAAGGGAATCGATCCGTAGTCAATTTAATCCAAAGTTATGTCAAGAGAATCCGTAATCCAGTCAAGGAAATCAAAATTTAATCAATAGAATTCGTAATCCAGTCAAGGAAATCCAAAATTTAATCAAGAGAATTCGTATTCCAGTCAATGACATCTAAAATTTAGTCAAGAGAATCCGTACTCTAGTCAATGGAATCCAGAATGTAGTCAAGGGAATCGATCCGTAATCCAGTCAATTTAATCCAAAATTTAGTCAAGAGAATCAATAATCCAGTCAGTGGAGTCCAGACTTTAGTCAGGAAAATCCGTAATCCAGTTAATGAAATCCAAAATTTAGTCAAGAGAATCCGTACTCCAGTCAAGGAAATCCAAAATTTAATCAAGGGAATTCGTAATCCGGTCAATGAAATCCAAAGTTTAGTCAACAGAATCCATTTTATAATCCAGTTATCCAGTCAATGGATCCATCATTTAGTTAAGGGAACTGGTAATCCAGTCAATGGAGTCTAGACCTTAATCAAGAGAGTCCATAATCAAGTTTATGAAATCCAGAATTTAGTCAAGGAAACTCGTAATCCAGCCATTGCAATCAAGAGAATCTGGAAGCAGTTCAAGGGATATCGAAATTTAGACAAGGTTATCCGGAACCTGGTCAGGGTATTCTTCAGTCTACAGTCCAAATCCGCAATCCAATCAATGGAGTCCAGAATTTAGTCAATTGCAAGGGAACCTGTAATCCAGTCAATGGAGTCCAGGCATCAGTCAAGAGCATCCGTAATCCAGTCAATGGATCCAGAATTAGGTTAAGGGAATCCGTAATCCAATCAATGGCGTCCAGACATTGGTCATGAGAATCCGTAATCCAGTCAATGAAATCCAAAATTTAATCAAGGAAACTCATAAGCCAGTCATTGGAATCAAGAGAATCGGGAATCATTTCAAGGGATATCGAAATTCAGACAAGGTAATCCGGAGCATGGTCAGGGTAGTCTACATTCCAAGGAAATAAGATAACAGTACTTAAGGGAAATTTCTGATCAAGTCAACAAAGGTCTAGATCGATGAAGTTAACTGAATTTGGAATGCCCCATTATTCGACATAATCTCATAACAATATCTTGTGATACCCAATAGGCGATTTTCACTAACGCATCATATGATTCGTTGGCTGGCAATAATTAAGCAGAGTCAGGTGAATCAACCCCCAAGGACATTTTTATGCATAACTTGTACACCGGTGGGGGTTAGAAGCTGAGATTTCGTGACTTTTCCTAAAGTTGTATTGTCAACATTTAAAGTACGTTTTGTTGGCAAGCTGGGTAATTTGTTGCCATAGAAGGACACTTTTTTTATTTTTATAATTGTTCTATAAAACAACTTTTGAAATCATGTTAAGATATTATAATTTGAATATATTTTTGGACATATTTTCAAAGTTCTAATAAATATATTTTGTCAAAAACTTGAAGAGAAAAGAACAAAGTTCTACCTGACGAGAGCTAAGGCTTGAAACTCAGAGTGACAGAGAATCGAAGTGTCATCTTTATTTCTTTAACTTAAGTAAATAAGATGGGATTCGAAGCCACGTCCGCCGGATTACTAGTCGCGAATTAGAAAAATGCGAAAGTTAAAACCATCCAGCCTCGCACTTCGAATTGATTATTGTTTCTTCATGCTGCATATTTGCGCGTTCTGGTATAATTCAATCATTTCGCCTGACGAGTGTTGCAACGCTACACGAAACAGGGCTGTAGCGAGAAATGTGTCACGAATTGATTTAAACGTTTTGCTATAATTTTGTATTAATTAAATATTTTATGAAAACATTATGTCAAAGTAAGACATGTAATTAATAGTTTACTCTTTTGAAAGTTTTACACGAAATATTGTTCGGAATTTCTTGTAGTATGTAAACTTGGGATAACATAAATATAGTAAAGAAAAGACTGATCAGTGACGTCATAACTCGCTACTATTATGCTAATTATTGACTATATGCGACTGTTGGAACACAAATACTTTGTAAGGAGCATTGATGTGATAAATAAACCTTTTTTGCAATAAAAAGAATTAATGAAAAAAGCAAACAAATACGCAAATAATGACGTCGTGATGACGCCATAATCAATTAGCTTACAAGAACATAATTAAACATTAGATCATGCTATGGTTAATTCTGTCAAGTATCAGCCTCGTAGGTTATATATGAGAAAAAAAAAATTACGGTGGGGGATTGGGGTTGTTCGGGCCTCGGGTTGACAGTGTCCAAAAAGCCAGGGCTAGCTAGGGTGAAAGTAGGTAAATGCTAATGTGGTTTTTGGGCAGGGTTTGTTTCCGCCGCCATCGTGACTGACAACACAGCTGGTCCTGCTTGCCAGCCGGTGGGTCACGTGATCGCATAGTATGCCCTAATAAGGTCTTTTTCTAATATACTTTTTATATATTTGCTTTTATCTGAAGGTCATCAGATCAGGGACAAAAGTGACTGCCCTGTTCTTCAAACATGGTTTTGAAAATGAAATCAACAAATGGAAAGATATTGATAAGAACCCCTGTCTTAACGCAGATGAGAAGAGCAAAATCCTCTCGAAGTGCAAATTGAACATCAGCAAGTACGCTAAAGCTATTCTCCTTGCTAAGTCTTTTATGCAGAGTGGCAGCTCTCTGGAAATCCTCATTGTTGGAGATCTTACACCAGATGAAAAAAGCCTGATTGATAAGGAAACATTTGCTTTGATCAGACTAAAAGGTGCGTCACGTTTAACGTTGCTAAGAAATGGAACATTAAACTTTTCCTTAAAGTATTTATAAATTGTACGGTAACCTCATTTTATTAATCTTTTCAATATTCATCCGCATTATAAGACTGTAGATAGCTAGCTCTTTAGCTACCAAATTTTTTAAATATCCGGACTTCCGATTTCTTTTCATGTTTCATGACTCTTTGCTCATATCATTCATTCACTCATTACTCTGATTATCATAATTTTTTCATACAACTGTTTGCGTGGTTCGCACATTTTTCAAAACCTCTGCGTTTTAGCTGCCAGGCTGAGTGGGATCTTCGTCTTTGCTTAACATGATTCAGATTTCAAATCTAAAACGTTGGAAAGATAAGTTCCATTTTATGCTGAGATGTAACCTGCGATAGATTAGATTCCAAACCGCCATCCATTACCTAACACTACCTAAGCCGGAGTTAAGCATTGCACCAATATTTTTTTTAAAACATTTAGCTGTATTTTTATCTTTACAAGTCGAGATAGCAAAAAGAGCATTCATTTTATTTGTTCAACAGGTGGATCAGATGAGGCTATCTGTTATGCTGAGACTGCTATTGAAGGTGACCGCAAATTCACTGTTCAATTGATTAACATCAATGGAGAGGAGGTGCTGAACAAGAGGAAGGTGTATGAGAGAAGCCGCGGAAAGGCTTGGAACAGTGAACAATCTTTGCTGAGGTTGGCAGCTGCTGTAATGAAGGCAAACCGTGAATTGCAAGCACGTTTTCAAACAGGCAGCGCTATTGAGGTGACTATACCACTACTTTTTTAAAATTATTATGCAATCACTTATTTATAGGTTAATGGTTAAATTTAATTACCGATAGTGGGGTTAGTCTGTTGTAAAATAAAGTAAAAGATGTTTTTCCATAAAATTCGTTACTGAATCTCACAAATGCAATGTTTATAGGAGGGATGGGGGGGGGGGGGTGTTTGCAAATATAAAAGATAAGAGATAAGATAAAAATAAAGAGATATAAGAGTTTTTTCAAAAGAAATTTTTTCTGCATATGTGAGAGCAAGATTATTTTATACGCATTGGTTGTGAAAATTGCACATAATCATAATGCTTCTTTCTCCGCTACATTAATTATGTAAAAATGCTAGTTATCATTAAGTGATAATATTTTGTGTGACTGATTTTTTTGTAGGCAAAAGAACTCGAGAATCTTGAGATGATGGTTCGAATCAGTCATTTGGTCACAGAAAAACTTGACGAAGACAGCTCCTATGAATTGCTTGGTGAAGGGTCATTTGGTCAAGTTTACAAGGCCAAACGAAAGGGACAGCCTGTGGCAGTTAAAATGTTGAAGAATCTCGATAATCGCAGAAAGGTTCAGGCCTTCGAGAGAGAAGTTCAAACTTTGAGGCACGTTTCTTAAAAAAGTTTTGTATAAGATGAAGTTGAAAAACGCTAAAATTATATTCTAAGTTTCTACAGAAATTTATAAAATAATTAGTTTTCAGATTTTTTGTATATTAATATATTAACATTTTTCGGTTAATATACATAAACTTCATGCAGGACATGAAGACTTACTTTCCAGCTCATCTTGGTTATTTAATGATTGTGATCTTTACTTTACAATAATCTTGGTTATTCATTTAGACCTGAGCTTTCCGTGTCATTTCAATTCCATTTATTTATATATAGAAGTTTACAAATACTTGATAAAAGTCATAGCACGAAAAGACACAAGCAGATAATTTTCAAGTGAATATGATTTACTTTTGTGTCATCCTTTCAGAGAAGCGAAGCATGAAAGAATCGTAGAAATCATAGACTGCATCTTCCTGGAAAACCAATTGGCAATTGTTATGGAGTTTATGGGCGGAGACAATCTTAAGAAACATCTAGCCAAGACACCTGGCCAAGGGCACGATAAAAGCTTCACTGTAAAATTTGTTGAAGATATTGGGTCAGCCATTTCCCATCTGCATTCTTTAAAGTTGATCCATAGAGATGTTAAGCCAGAAAACATTTTTGTTAGTATTCCTTATCAATTTATTATTTATGTGAGCTACGAATAGCAGAGATTCCAATATGATCCCACTTGTATTGTATTTCAACTGAATGTGCAGCTATATTAACACCAAAAGTGTCCCCTTTCCCAACCTTTAAGAAAGTTTGAGAGACATAAAGAATGAAAAAATGATAATCCTACTGGGCTTGGTTGTTCAAAAGCTGGTTAACTTAATCCTGGGTTATAAGCAAAAATTCGAGGAGCAATTTCTTCTCTGAGAAAAGGTTAACGAATCTTTAAAAATAATGTTTGGATTTTCAAAGGAAAAGCAGCTTTCCTTCTTCTTCCCTGTAAAGGCTAAAACAAAAACATGGATTAAGTAATAATTAGTCCTGTGTAAGTGCTAATCGGCTTTTGAACAACTGGATCCAGGAGTCACCTAATCATCGATATGTTCAGTTCAAGAAATGACCTGTTTCCAAAAAATAGAATGTTACTGATACAGTGTATATTGAGTCATCTTCGCCATTGTTTTTAAAATTGATAAAAAATAAGGTATATTTTATCGATTTAGAAGTAAAATTTTTAAAACTAACGTTTTCGATCAAATGTTAGCCTGATGATGATCACATTTGATCGAAAATTTGGTTCACATTTGATCGAAAACGTTGCCTTTAAAAATTTTACTTTTAGATCGATAAAATATACCTTAATTTTTATCAGCAATATATATTATTTAAGATGTATGACGGATTACGTGTCTAGCCTGATTGGTACGTAAATAGCCTTGCGCATGCCACTGCACGCCTCTAATGAACAGGATTGGTTTTGTAATTAGGGGAAATGTTTTTTTTCCACCGCACATTTTAGTCCGGTTTTTTCTTTTGGAGCTCACATCATAAAATGTGACAACAGGGCTTTGCAAGAAAACTACATCTATTTTATTGTTAAAATGTGGGATTCCAACGAGCATTCTAATATCAAAGTAATTACCAAAATTAATATGAAACAATTCGTTACACTTTAACTTTGCAGTTTCAGTCATAATTGCTAGAATAATAGCTTAATCATAAAGTCGATCTAGCATATTCCAACAATGTTAACAACTTTTTCTTTCTTGTATTTAAATCAAAATATAATTTAGTTGAAAAAAATAAATGGCTTTAGCATTAAATTTTTATACTATCATTTTTTTCAAAGCTTTCCGAAGATCACGAGATAATGAAGTTGGGTGATTTCGGTCTGGCACGTGCTACTGAAGGAACAGAGCAAACAAAGACAATGATTGGTTCGTACCGATATATGGCGCCCGAGGTCATGAAGCGAGGAGGCCATTATTCCGCGAAAGCTGACGTCTACAGTTTTGGTCAGTTGCTCAAATTGTTAATTGATCATTTACAAAGTTTGTATTTTAACTCGTTTAATTAACTTTTTCAACTAAATCTGCACATGATCAATTTTGGAAAAATGATTTGTTGTCTAATAGATTACACTCGTGTAAGTAACCCAATAGTGAAACCTTAATGCATTTTCGTGTCCTTTTTAATTGCGTTCTTGAAAAAATGGTTCAATAAAAAATTGGCTAAGTATATATATTTCTTGTAATCTGAAAATATCGTTTAATACAACCAGAGGTTATGAAAGCGCAATTCTTGTGGAATGTGGCTATAAAGATCTACGACTAGATAGCACAAAAGTGCTACAGCTGAGCTAACTTGAAGCCATGATATTGAGCACTGTGGCCACGTTGGTAGTGGAATTTAACCCTTAAAACTACCTTAAAATATAGTTAACCTGATTCCTAGCAGCCATGGACAGCTGTTTCGGTTTTTTAAGCCCCATCAGCATGGCATAGCTAGTAAACAGTCTCAGGTTCCTAAAAAGAACATAAGAATATAACGTGGCCAAAGCCTCCGTTATCGTGGCTTTACGTTTGCTACTATCGCTTTTGTATTATCAATTCTCAAACAGATGTTATCCTTTATTACGCCTTATAAACAACAGTTCGTGACACATTTTTATGGTAGCTTTTAGAGGTAATGTTGGCTACGAACGTAGCCGTAGTGCCTAAGTTAGCTATTTATACTTTGAGATACTTGGGGAGTCAGGTTGGCATAGTGGTCATCAGTCGTGCCTCCCACCTCTACGACCCGGGATCGATTTCTGGGCTCCGCATGTGGGCTAAGATTTGTTGATCCCAATCTGACTCCGAGCCGTCGAGCGATTAAACTAGCTTCTGGCTAGGAAGAATGGGCAACCACTTCCATCACAACTGACGTTTAATAAAGTATTTATTTATATATTTTATTTTAAAGTATTTATTTATTATTATTATTATTATTATTATTATTGTTATTATTATTATCATCATTACTATACTGTTACTATTATTATTACAGACACTCGTAACATCTCGCAGTGTTATTAATCTGATTTTCCTTTTCATTAGGTGCAAAACGTATGTCTTTCGTCATGATGATTTATCACTTTATGGAATTAATTCTTTTAAAAACCTAACATTTGCTTTTTACTAACAACTTTTTACTAGGCTTATGTCTTATTGAAGTCATTAGCGGAGAGATCACCTTTTCAGATGTCTTCATCCATAAGGAGGTTTATGACCTCAGGACGGAAGGAAAAAATCCAGATATACCGGTAAGTGAATCCCAATAGGCCGCTGGTAAACACACATCGATCGGTTCTTTCACCTAATTTATGGTAAACAATCTAACTATTGATTTGATTAGCTACAACTGCTTAGTACCAAAAATGCTATTGAAGGCCACAATAATGAAATATGTGAGCTACCATAAAGAGCTCTTTTATTATGTGGTACAAGCTATACTCGTTAAATATAAAGTTTTGCTTACTATCAGTTTGGTTCTTACCTGTGCGGAGGAGTTTTGTTAACCGTATAACATTGTAAGTTGTTTAAAGTTCCTATATCGCTTTTTTAGCTTTTAGTTAAAAACTATTGTCATCTATGAATTCATAATTCTAATAACAGAAGAAAACTTCGGCACCTAAGTATGCTGTTAAATCAAAAGAAATTTGGAATTTAAGCTTTAATCGAGCGACAGGGAACAGGTACGTGTACCATTTGAAACAGTGGATACCATACTATGTACAAAACAGTCGATACCATTTGAACCTTTCATGCGATACCGTAACAGAGACGCCGCCATCGGCGGTCACTGATGGCATCGACTGTTTCTTAAGATGGCATCAACTATTTCAAATGGCATGGACTGCTTTTAACACAGTATTTCATTGACTGTTTCAAATAGCAACGACGGTTTACTAAAGGGACAATTGCGGCGACGTCATTAGTGTTTTATACAAGGACAGAGTGATAAGCAAACCACTTCATACTGAATTTCTTTGTTTTTGCAGTGTTTTAGACCGTAAACGAATGAAATTTTTGTGTTGACAGTGTTCATATTCTACCGGAAACTACTCAAGTTGCTTCTCCTACGTCATCACACCAGGCTCGGTCAAAAAGCGACAGCAGTCCAAACACCAGCAAAACTGTCTTATTTGCAAGTTTCAAAACCTAAATACATAGCAGGAACCGCGAAAAGCTGTTTAATTTTCGAAATTTAGTATTACTAAAGGGTTCTACTTTTCATCAAAGAGATGAATAAGTGCAACATACAAACTTTATTTACAAAAACTACGAGACAATCGAATTCATAAATATGTTTAAATGTTTGTCTTTTTGTTTCGTAATTTATTAAGTCATTGTCAAAATTGTTTTATTTTATTACTAACATTTACTTTTAGAAAATACCAGACGAGTTTGGCAGGGAATTGCAATTAAAGCTCGCAATCATAATGGAGGACTGCCTCAAACCTGAAATTCAAAGAGTGAGCATGGAGCAAGTGTTAACAACTTTGAAGAATCCAATTGTTTCTCACAAGAACAAAGTCGAAATGTTTTGCATAGGAACGGGACAAGGAACTACAGGTGCATGTTCTTTATTTTCTATTTCAGGTTTAAACTGGGAAGAAGTTGTTATCAATCGCTTTAATTTAAGCGGTAGAAGAGTAAAACAGTAAAACTGCTTTTAAAGTGATTTGTCAGGTTTTTTTGTGCTTTAATATTTCTGATTGCTGCTATCACGCCAGCCGAGAGACAACACGAGGCTGTTGAAGCGGCAGAGCATGGAGCCGTGTGAGTTTGAAAAAATCTTAATGAAGGTGAGCAAAGTTGAGTGTAATGTGCGCACTTTGATGAGCCAAACACAAGACAGAGATGGATTTAAGTAATCTTGGTGGCACGTGTTAAATGTTAAAATGTCAAGGTTTTGACTTGCAAAAGGCGTTTACATGCTTTCTTTACCGTTTTCCCCATTTAGTAAGCTAGTCATAGCATAAGCAGAAATGTAATTATATATAAATGTTTCTAGTAGAGTTGCAAATGGACATGATGATGGTGAATCTGTGAAAGCTTATTTTTACAACTAGCTAAATGTTACTGAATTTATTCGTTTTCAGTTTGTTTTGATATGATAATAGCAGTCGTCATAACTGCATTGTCCAATGCTAAAGACACTTTATATGTTTTAATCTGTAAATGATGGTGAACATGAGAGATTCAGGTGCGTTTCTAACATTCATCTGTTTTTTATTTCATTTTTTCTTCTAGCAATTCTTCACGGAAAAGCTAGCTCTTCTATGATGATATTTTACAATGGTAAACCTTTGCTGATGGTGGATGTCGGTATCGGAGTCATGTATGCTTGTATCGAGAAGTTAGGTGTGTGTTGTCATGCCTTGTTGTGCCGTAAGCTTTTAACAATTTTTTGATATAGTGTCGTATTGAGATCTAGATAGATAAACTAATTAATATGTTCTTTGCTTTAGGTCGAAGATTGCAATAGATACATAAGCTTCGGGCATGACACCCACACAGTTAAAGATTTCTGCTAGAAGGAGTTGATCTGGTTAACTATTTTCAATCCTGTAACTGTCGCATGCCACTTTTAAGATACGCTGCCTCCTAACTCGATCATTCAGGTTAATGAGCCACTCTACGACTCGATTTAATATAATATTCCAAACTAAAGTTGATTCAGGTATTTGAAGATCCTGCATGAAGATGTGACGGCAGCTTTACCCTTCCAACCAGTCCACACCAAAGAGGCTGCAGTTGCATGGTAAAAATTGTTCACATTTTCTTTCAGTTCCTACGTATGGCAATAAATTTCCTGATTGTGTGTTTATAACCCATAATCACCTGGACCACGCCGGCGAGTTTCCATTGTTGCTTGCATTAGATGGCAAGCGAAGGATTCAAGCTAAAGAGCGTACCAAGCTCAGAGTGTTATCCGGACCTGAAGTGCAAGAAAGATTAAAGCTCCACCGACTCCACGAGATGTTAAACCAATATAAACCGGTTAGACCTGTTTCCTAAATCCTGTTTTTATTTTTTATCTACACGCTCATCTCGTATAACTAACGCATGGAAAAAAATAGTTTTTGTTTCACTAGACACTCGAACTATTAATTACTCAGGTTTGCTGTACTTTTTACAAATAACGTTTTTTACTATTTAACTTTCAGTCTTTTATTCACCCTTTGCCAGTTAAGCGTTAAACAATGCCCATTACAATGGGAGCACAAGAACAGAATACTGTGACAAAGAGATTATTCGCACGGACTTATTTGTGTGCGTATTAACGTGAATATCAAACACTAGCATTGTTTCTTCTGTAGCACTATGGATAAAGAAACAGAAAACAAAACCGTGCTTGTCAGGTTTTCATCAAGTACCATAATGTTGTGTCACTTTGGTGGATCAAATCCTGCGTTTGATTGGTTATTAGAAAGAATACTTTCCTTTAGCTTCATCCATTTGAAAAAAGAGACTTTTGGGCTTCTTGAAATGCGTTTAAATTCTCTAAAAAAGCTCATTAGAAAAGGATTGGAGATGATCAAAAAAGGACAGAAGAATACTGGTTTAAAAGATTTTTCGAAGTACTTAAAATCCTTAAAAGGGGTCAATAGATTCGCGTTAAAAGGAATTTTGTAGTTGTATAGATCTAATCTCGTATCTTTCTCAAAATAGCTTGATTTTGTCTGCGCAATCTGATGGGTTAAGACTTATGGAAACTCCTCACTGCATGAAGTTGGATTGAAATAATTAGAAAGTTTTTACGTTTTGTCATTGTTCGATGTCTTGTCCAAACTAACCTTTAACTTGTAAAAATCAAATTTTGATTTTTCTTTTGTATTAGGAAGAAGTTGCTGAGTGGGTCACATGTTATCCAAATGGTGAACCTGTTTATCTTGATTCAGAGAGAAAGTTCAACCTCAAAGTTCACAGGAGCTTGCATGGAGAAATATGCTATGGTAAAAATAGATTGTTGTTAATAGTGTTAACTGTTGAATAATTCGATCCTTCAAAATTCATTGCTTATTATTTTTGTTTAGTGTAACATCCCTGCAACAAAACCTTTTAGAAGTGCGCTTCAGCTAACTTTACTCTTGCATCAAAACTCAGATCAAATCCTGTTATTTTATTAAGTTTACTTGATCCAATACTGAAAAACGGAAATCTTCTAATGAAGGTCTGTCATTCAGGCACTTTTAGTTTTTGTTTCACCTTTAATAATATGCATAAAGAAACTGCTGCAATCTGATTGATTAAGGGCCTCATTGTAAATCCCAAGCAGTGCAATTACAATTCAAGCGGCACTTAATTACACTGCATTTCACTGCAGTGCAGTGCTGTGCAATTACATGTAATTTTACTACTAGGAAATATTTCAAATATTATTCCTTCGCTCGTTCAATTTCATCTCTAGTCTTCGAAATATTTACTCGTGCTGATTAATCCCGAATAGTGTTCCAAACTATTTGATACCAGTACGTAAATCTTAGAAAAAGTAGAAATTCCTTTTCGCTCAATTATAGTTAATGGAAGCCAGTAGTATAATCGGTCAAATAAACCTTGTATAGTCACATGTATCTTTTATCTTAATTCTTTTTTATATTACCCCACGCAGTATGATAATGAGGCTCAGGTGTTAGAATAAATGCTGGATTTGTATGCGGTTATCCTGGATCTGGATCTGTTATAGATTTGTGAACTTCATGATCTTGTCCATGAACTCAAACAACAAAACTATCTGCATTGAGATTACAGATTCCTAAAATTCAAAAACATGTACCCACTCTCTTGCTTCGGGAGGGGCCAACAAGACATCAGGGGCTACAGAAGCCCAAAACTGTTCACGTGTATATTACAACAGCATATGTGTAGATTAGTCTCAAGTGATTCCTGACTCAAAGCCACCACGTTTATAAGTAGCCAGCTGGGTTGTCTCCCACCAATTTCTATGTAAATGTACTGTATCTGTTTCAAGCTCGTAGATATATGCTCCTCAGCTACTAAGGATTCTTTCACGACAATAAATGCTAACCACAGTCAAGAGAGCTTAAGCACCGGACGTTCTTGTTGTCCCGGAGGCCAACCGGAACTTAACCGTCAGCAGATGTCGCCTACGTAAACACGTCATGCGGTCGTGGTGATCGTCGCGGAGTTCTACAAGCCGCTTTTTGCCTCCGCGTTGGTCTGTCAGAACTGCATTTTTTTTTTATCAGAGGAATGACTTCAAACACCGAACTAATTGTTAGTAAATCTTTCCAAGTAAATAGTTTTCTTGCAATTACTTTAACACTGACTCTTGATCGAGGTTCTTGTTGTATGTGTAGCCAGTTTTATAATATAAAGTTTGCTCAATACTGGGCTCTTCAAAGTTAGTTTTCTCTACTTTTTACCTTGGTGCGTCCGTCGTTGTAAAACGCGGGCTGGTTAAGTTAAAAATTCACGCCAAAAACACCGTTCTTGATCTAGTCCACTCACGGAAAATAGACCTCCGGTCCTAAAGAAATGTTCCGGTGCTTAAACTCTCTAATGTCTCCCAGCGTTGCTAGGGGTTCCCTGTTCTCTGTTTTAGCTTTTTAACCTCAGTCTGTTTCTAAGCATTTTATCTTGTGTTACTCGTGTAGCCTTCATCATTTTCTTTCAAGAACTCTACAAAATGATATATAAAGTCCATTGTCGAGGACATAAGATTGTCCGCTACAGAAGCTCAATTTCAAATCACATCTCGCTTCGTCGGATCGCTTTCTCATTTTTTTCAGAAGACACTAACTTTGAAGCATTTGCAGATAATAAAGCAGTTGCAGCACCTTCTCCTAATTATAACATTGTTTTAAAAACCTGTTTGTATGTTCGGTCGGTAATCAACCCATAATCCTCTGCTTGGTAGACCAGTTAGGCTAACCATGCGGCTGTGTAAAGGCCTAAGCAGAGCAAAGCCCAAAGTTCTCGGGTAAATAAAAAAAAGTCTTATCGTTTTGTCCTTTAAGAAAAAGTTATCCTACAGGATTTAAGAAAATTTAAGAAAACTTTATATTACAGGATTTGTGCTGTATTTCCTTGGTGAGCCAATACTTGGTTACTCAGCGGACTCAGGGATAGAAGAAAATTTGTACCAGTTCATCTTCCAAGCCAAAACAGTGGTAGTGGATGCACGATACAAGGGAACCAAAGAACATGCTGGGGTAAGTGTGTATTGAAACTCAAATTTAGATAGCACAAACTACTAGCAGCTAACTCAAAGCCACTGTGGCCACGTTGGTTGTGGGTTTTACCCCTTAAAACTACCATAGAAATAGTGAGTCTGATTGCTTGCAGCTGTGGACAGCGGTATCGGCCTTTCAAAGCCATATCAGCATGGCATGGCTAGCAAACAGGCTCAGGTTCCCAAAATAGAACATAAGTGATACTAAAAGCGTAATGCTTGTGAGATGTGGCTATAAAGATGAACTCAAGTATAGACAGCACAAACGTGCTCGTAGCTATAGTGGCTTCAAGTTAGCTACAAGCACGTTTGTGCTATCCTTCATTTGAATTCATCTTTATAGCCATTCCCACGTCCTCATCTTTATAGCCACTCTCGCATCCCACAGTCCTTTACCATTATATATGTATTGAAACTATCAAAGGATTTCCATGAGAATGTAAAATGAGTAGTTGTCTTAAGTGAAAGCTGGTGTTTTCTTCGCGTGAGAGCATCATACAAGGATACCAAAATAACCTCGCTCTGAAGAGGCCAGTTGCAACGCTTGGCTTTAGTGTTGGGGTTAGGGTTAGGGTTACCGGTGTTTTTTTTTTTTTTTCCAGGTTAGATTTTTAACTTATGACTCATTGACACATTCATTCAATAAAACTTCAATCTCATTATTTATGACCGTTAAAGAGTTCAACCTATTTATGCAGAGTAAAAGGTATTCTATCGCTGCGGCCCAACAGCTATGGCTGACATAATTCACTTGTTAAAATCCTTCATTGTCGTAGAAAGCACAGAATCTTCGCGACCACGCAGCGAAGGCAGAAAGAAGCCAACAAATAAGCGCTAGAGGTGATTCTTCAACTGCTCTAGCCGAGTCAGATGGTGTAGGGGCCTCAATGTTCGCCCAAACCGAAAGGACCAAAAGCGAAGGTGAAAATTTATCAAACGTGAATGTGGATGAAAGCTCCGATTTGCATATTTCTTTCGACTTCAGTAATGCTGGACACATTGTAAATCAAAGACCTCCCGAGGGACAGGCTTCTATTCATAGGGATCAAAACATTGAATATCAAATTACGTCTGGACAATTAAATCAACCAGCCATATCTGCTAATAACAATGCGCCTGAGATGCCTGGACGGCCGAGTAAAATAAAGACAGATCAAAACAAAATCAAGCCAAATCTGCCCGTTTATGAAGTATTTCCCTCCGAAATAAAGAACAAAACTTGGGGAAATAATAGTCAAGCAGACTTCTGTAATTTTGTTAATGGTGTTTACGACGAAATCGTCTACTACAGGAGAAATATATTTAATGTACCATCTGGTCGTGCGGGGAAGAGTTTCATTGAAGAATTAACCTTTTGGATAAAGCAGTTCAATGCAGATTCTGATTTGAATTCAATTGCCTTGAAAGCATTCATGGTGCTCCCAACTTTGATCCTGCAAAAACCGTCCGCTACTTCTAAAAGCAAGGAACACAGCGAAGCGATAGAGCGTCGATTAGCTCTCTGGAGGCAAGGAGACCTTGATTTGTTGCTTAAAGAAGTGAGGTTTATACAAAGGAAATTTGTGAATTCTAAGAAGGCTAGAACGGCGGAAGACATATCCAGAGTTTTCTCAAAGCTGGTTCTGCAAGGAAAATTGTCAGCTGCAATAAAACTCTTAGATAACGAGAGCTCGTCTGGCGTGCTCGATCTATCACCAGATGTCCTGCAAGGGCTACAGGACAAGCATCCAGAGGCGGCTGATATTGCAGAGGATAGTTTGTTGCATGGTCCGATTGATTATATTCCACCAAACGTGTATGATCTCATAGATGAAGAAATGATTTACATTTCAGCAAGTAAAACCAAGGGCTCAGCAGGACCATCGGGAATGGACTCAGAGCTCTATAAGAGAATCCTGTGCTCTAAGAACTTTAAGACCGAGGGTAAAACCTTAAGAGAAGAGCTAGCCGTGTTCACAAGAAATCTGCTTAGGAAATCGTACCATCCATCTTTACTCGAAGCCTTTAAGTCCTGCAGGCTTATCCCGCTCGACAAGAATCCTGGAATCAGACCAATTGGTGTTGGAGAGGTTTTGAGGCGAATAGTGGGAAAAACGGTTAGCGGTTTTTTAAAGAGGGAAATAAAAGAAGCAGCAGGTCCCTTACAAGTTTGTGCCGGTCATAATGCAGGAGCGGAGGCTGCGATACATGCAATGAGTCAAGTGTTTGAAGAAGAAGGAACAGATGGGATATTGTTAATTGATGCAAGTAACGCCTTTAACCAGATGAACAGGGCAGCGGCTTTGCACAATATCCAGATCATGTGCAAAGAAATGGCACTCTATGTCATAAACACCTATAGAAGCCCATCTAGACTGTTTATCTGCGGTGGAGGTGAAATACTCTCACGAGAAGGCACTACGCAAGGAGATCCCTTAGCGATGCCCTGGTATTCAGTCAATACATCTATAGTGATTCAGAATTTGAGGTCCCACTGCCCGATGGTCAAACAGGTATGGCTTGCAGACGACTCTGCCGGAGGAGGGAGAATCGCCCAGTTGTACAACTGGTACAAGCACTTAAGTAAGGAAGGAAAAAAGTTTGGATATCTTGTGAACGGGTCAAAGAGTTGGCTTATTGTAAAGTCTGAGGCACTTGTAGAGGAAGCAAAGAGGGTGTTTGGAGATGAAGTTAATATTACAACTGAAGGTCAGCGTCATTTGGGTGCAGTAATTGCGTCGCAAGAATACAAAGATCAGTATTGCGAGGAGAAAGTTCGCGTATGGAGAGAGGAAATTGAACGGCTCTCCGAAATAGCAAAGAGTCAGCCCCACGCGGCGTACATTGCTTTTACAAAAGGGTACAAGTCGAAATTTACCTACTTAATGCGCACGATAGAATCGTTTGAGGATTATGTCCATCCAGTCCAGGAGACGATTGAGGGTTTACTTCTCCCAACTTTGTTTGGTCAATCAGAGCCTCTCCCTAACGAGGTGCGTGGACTTGCTACCTTAACCACTGCTCAAGGGGGTCTGGGCATGCCTGATTTGAGATCTGAGGCACCGCAGCAGTTTGCCGCCTCGAAGTCAATAACTACTGCGCACGTAGATTCTATTATATCACAGAGTTCAGTTATGGTGTCAGGCGGAAAATCTACGGAGGAGCTTAAGATGCATTGTCAGTCACTTAAGAGGGCGAGAGCCAAAGAGAAAATGGAAAGTATTGATTCAAGTCTTTCCCCAGATCTGCTGCGACTAGTTAATCAATCGAGAGACAAGGGCGCAAGTTCTTGGTTAAACGCGATGCCCCTCGCAGATCAGGGTTTAGCCCTAAACAAGCAGGAGTTTAGAGACTCGCTACGCTTACGGTATAACTTGCCCCTAGTTGATCTGCCAAGTCAATGCGTGTGCGGGAATAAATTTACTGTAGGCCACGCCCTCTCGTGCAAAAAGGGGGGCTTTGTAGCGCAGAGACATGATGGTGTCCGGAATTTGTTAACGGCATTCATCGATAGGGTCTGCAACAATGTGGAAATCGAACCACGCCTTCAACCTCTAGACAACGAGCGGCTACATTTGAAGAGTGCTGTCACAAGCTCCGAGGCAAGGTTGGATATCAAGGCGGGAGGTTTTTGGTCAAGAGGAGTTACGGCATTTTTTGATGTAAGAGTTACGCACGTCAACTCCAAATGTTACCAGAGCAAGACAACATCTGAAGTATTCAAGGACCAAGAAGATGAGAAAAAACGCAAGTACCAGCAGCGGGTGCTAGATATAGAAATGGGCTCATTTACACCTTTAGTGTTTGGAACTAATGGCGGAATGGGAAATGAGTGTCAGCGTTTCCTGAAGCAGCTTGCAGATAAGATAGCTCAGAAAGACACCGAGCCTTATAACACCGTTATCACATGGCTGAGGACAAAAATTTCCTTTGAACTCTTAAGATCGGTCCACGCATGCGTGAGGGGTTCGCGAACGCCGTTTCACAGCAATATAGATCATTCTTTAGACTGTAAAATAAACGTTGCTAAAGCAGAGATTTAAAGTATTTGGGCTAGGACACTGATTTGCCGTCATTATTAATTTTAATTACTTTTTACATTTTTACAGTTTTATGGATTTTGAATTTTTAACTTTGATCTTTTAATTCTGTAAATAGTTAATTTTTAATTGTGAATAAAGTTGTTTTTTATTTACCACGATGAGTATAACCACAATTTTTTTACGAAATGTTTGATGTTTTTGGCACTAATGACAACAAATCCTCATGTGCGGTGAGTAAAAGCAAATTGCACTTAACAGAAAAAGGAACCCATGTATGTTATTAACAAAACAATATGACAAGACTATTTCTCAGGCAGTGATGCTTTCGTTGAAAAAAAAGAGATGTCAAAGGCGTTTGAAGGCAGTTTATTGTCATTTATAGAAAAGAGTGGCGTTCAAGAA
Source organism: Zoanthus sociatus (assembly GCA_025331085.2). Classification (NCBI taxonomy): domain Eukaryota; kingdom Metazoa; phylum Cnidaria; class Anthozoa; order Zoantharia; family Zoanthidae; genus Zoanthus; species Zoanthus sociatus. The sequence goes on from JAOBAY020079233.1 coordinate 18,715, forward strand.
TGTAAGCGCAAGATGTTTTAAACTTTCGATAGAGACGGCATAAAGAGGAACTTGAAAAATTTCCTTAAATTTCAGACTTGACAGGGAAGTTCGCAATTGTGATGCATGTTGTTTGTTATAGTATGCATGCGTACCTTTTCAGTCCCTTCAAGGAGCGATTTGCTTTTGCTCACCGCACACGAGGATTTTTTGTCATTCGTGACAAAAAATATCAAACATGTTTGATATTTGGTTTATCTGTAGCGAGTGACAAAAACACCATTAAAGTTAATTTCAAAAAAATTACAAATTTGAATTAGAAAGCACAAAGTAAACACTAGCTCTTTGATAGTGATACCCAACTTCAATATGAAAATTGAAAAACAACATACATCGCAGAGGGTGTTCGTTATCTATTCCGTTTTGTTTTCTTACGCTGACAAGAAACTTTTGCAACAGAAATTATCCAGCTCCTTTGGAGTGACTTTTTTAGCCTGATCTTTTTTTGCCTTTTTGCATTAAAAAAGAACTTGACACTGATGGCATTCACCGGTTCCTTGAGATGGCGTCGACTGTCTCAAATGGCAACGACGGTTTACGACTCGTGCCACAATATTAAAAGCTATGTCATTTGGTGAAAGTATTTCTCTCAGATCAGTTCATTGGGCCATTTTACCGTGAAGTCATATCACATGACATGTTTCTTCTTCACAGCCTTATCACACGGATATCTACACTAAATGTGTAATAAATATGTGTATCTTCGTTTAATACAAGTCGTATCGTGACACATTTTCAGTTCTTGCCGACTTTATTGCAGCTGTATAAAACGTAGAAACTCGTAGCAGAGAGAAATGTAGTATTCCAAATTTGTTTAACAACTTTTATTTGCTTTGCATTGCCATTATACGTATACGTTGCAAGTTTCATGAACGCTACTAGCTTTTTAATTTTGTTCAGAGGAAAAATTCTGTTGCACTATTATCAGTTTACGTTTGTAACAAAATTTTTGATTCCTTATTCGCACCCATCCTCTTATATGGATCAGAAGTATGGGGAGCATATGATAAAGCCGATAACATGTCTTGTGAAAAAGACATTATTGAAAAAACACATATTTATTTCTGTAAACTCTTTTTAGGTGTCAATAAACGATGTTCAAATGTAGGTTGTAGGAACGAAATTGGTAGACTGCCTCTTCAAATACTTCATCTCTAAAAAGCGATGACATTCTGTGGAATAACTTTATCTAGAAAAATTTAAAAAAATTGTGAAACAGGAAGTAGTTAATTACCAAAAGAGTCTCGCGAAAACAAACAAGAAATTAACTTTTTATTCTTTATTCAAAACAGAATACAAGAAAACTGATTTCTTAAATTACATTAAAAATCCTCATCACAGAAAGATAACGAAAGGAAGTGTGTGTCCAGTCGTTTTGGAAGTTAAAAATCCCAATTAGTTTGGAGCCACTATACCAATTTAAAATCAACAACTGCCCAAGCTCTCAACTCAGTCCATGGTTCACGAGTGGTCTAAAGCTACTGACGGGACTGGTGAGAATTGTGCTCCTGGACTACAAGAAAGCCTTTGACCTGATATACCATGGAATCCTAGTTAACAAGATCTTTTCCTTGTACTTTCTTACAGGCCTTGCCCGTTGCATTTGTGATTTCCTTATAAACAGATACCAGCGTGTAAGGCCCTGGTCAAACGGACTCGCAAGTAGTAGCAAGTAGCCACAAGTTGAACTTGCGTAGAGACTTGCGTTGGGTGGCCAAACGGACTCGCAAGTTCCCTCTTAAGTACACGCAAGTCGCAAAAAAAGAAACATTTCATTGGCTTATAGGTTGCTATAACAACGAATTGACGTCAACCATTTTGCGTTGACTTGGGTTGGGTGGCCAAACGGTGAAAAGCTTGCGTCGACTTGCGGAAAAATTTGATCTCGACCAAAGCGAGCGCAAGTCATCGGAAGTCAACGCAAGTGCACGCAGGGCCTGGCCAAACGGAGTCGCAAGTAGACGCAAGTTGTGAACTTGCGACTACTTGCGAGTCCGTTTGACCAGGGCCTAAAACTCGCACGTAACTCAGTTTCTGAGTGGAGCAGGGTTCCATCTGGCGTGATTAGCACTGTGCTAAGTTGTTTCAGTCAATCACTTCTGATAACATTCATCAACTGCATCGCCTGTTACCACCAAGGCAAGATGCCCACTCAGTTCAGTTTAAGAAGAAAATGAAATTTTGTGCATTTCTCTACTCAGACAAAATGATTTAAGAACACTTTTATCCCTGCAACGAGCAGCACTTTTTAAATGTTGTACAGAAATACATCTTATCATTATATGATTATTACATTTATCTTAAGCATTTCTTAATTAAATTTTGTAAATACAGCTTTTTTTTATAACATTTTAATATACTGTAATAATTACGCAATTCAGTCCTATTCAGGCTATTGACTGCAATGTTATTTAAAATGAATTAATAAAACCTATAAACCTATAAACCAGTAAACCAAAGGCATACACCTTTTACCTTGTCTTGTGTTAGAGGGTTAAATTACACTTAGATTTAATCAGGCATACAGGTTTATTTGTAGTTTTTTTTTCAAACCATTTATTGTATTTGAAAAATTGGAACAAATAAGTTTGGGTCTCAGACAATTCTAAAAAAGAATTGTAGAGAAGAGGATTCTAGAAAAGACTTCTAAAGAGGAATCACTGAAAACATTTTCATTTTTAGGTCGTGAAATAGTTTACTTGCTAGAAACTTTTGCTGTGGTCCTCAGACCCTGGGGGAAATAACGCTGTTTGACGCGCTTTGACTGAAAATTTGGCCCTAAAAGGCAGGGGATTTGCTCACATTTGATTTCAGTCTATGTTAATTCCCCAACCCTTGCCCGAGGAGGGAAGGGGGTCGGGGTTTCAATTGCTTGGTGCATAAGTTTTAGATATTTGAGACCAGTTCTAGGTAAAGCGGAAATTGCAACACACCGGTTAATTTGTTCTTGTTAACACAAATACTATATTTCAAAAAATAGAGTATAAGGGTTAAACTTCATCGTAGTGTTCGAAGTAACATTTTATCGGACATACCAAAACGATTTTTAGACCTCTGCAAATTTATAAACTGTTTTTCGTCTTGCCACGAAAGCTAAAGGCTTGATACTGCGGTTTTAGTTCAAAGAAGCAAGAAAACCCAACAAATCTCTCAAATTCTCAAATACTTGCTAATTATGAACTGTATGAACGATTATGATAAAAAAAAACTAAATTAAAAACCTTTTCTTATTTCCTTTTGTGTCGGCAAGTTGTGGTATGACAACGCAAAACTTCTTTAATTCTGAGCTTGAAGTTTGCATATTTAATGAAGTGAAACACGAGTATTCGGGTTTTTTGGATTTCTTGAAACTACTGATTTTCAGAAAGATTCATTCGATAACATTTTCGAAAATAGTTCCCTAAAAGTGTCATTCAGCAGGGGCGGATCCGGCTTTTTTCAAGGAGGTGGGGGGAGCGGGGGGAAGGTGCGTTTTTTAATGATAGCCAAAATAATAAGATAAGTATAGTCAAATATGGAAATCCGACTGGGCTTTATTTAGATAAACTAAGGAAGTAAATTATGCACTTAACCGCACGCACTACTGCTCTACTCAAAGAGATTGACAAGCAACATTCTGCGAGGCCGTCTCTCAGAAAATGCCAGAACAACCGCTTCAACATCGATGTTAGTGTCCCTGTGGATCTTCATTACTGCTACTGCGGAAAGACGATCAGTAGTCATAGAGCTCCTTAGGTATATGTTTGTAACAGCTTTAGGCCGCTGTTACTTCTCTCGTTCTCAGCAGTTGTGACTCGCATTGTACAACCAATCCGAAGCAGGATGTTGACGTTTGGATAGATGTCTGCATCACAAGCCTGGTGGTGTCAGAAGAAAATAAAAGTGAACTTGGTCTGTCCATAACAAAAGTTTCAGTTGTTTAGTCGTTCTATTTGTAACAAAATTAATAAACAAAGTGCGCGTTAGTTACCTTTAAAGTCTCGTGAGTCGTGTAAAGAATCTGGAATTTTCATATTGTTTAACGCTGCCTGCCTGAACCATTTTACATCACAAAAACCAGTTTTCATTTTAGTGTTATTACTTAATGTCGGCGAGACATTTTAGAGTTTTTGTGAAAGCCTACTAGTGAAGGGGGGTGCATATCCACCCAACGCACTACCCCTGGATCTGCCCCTGTTCAGGCAAAGTGTCATGAATTTCGATTTTTCAAGCCGTGCCGCCATTTTTCAATTTTTACAGACAGACGCTGTCTAATAGTGTTGATTTACAAGGGATGATGTGGTGATTTTTTAACTTTCTATTTTCTTACCTTCAACCTTAAAATACGAAACATTAATTATTTTGAGAGGACATGTATTCTTAGACAGTCGCAATAAATATAATAGATATCAAACAATATGCCTTGGTGGTTGGTTAGGTTATTGCCCTCCCACTTCCTCCCCCTCTCCCCCACTATTATGTGTTGTTCTCGTCGTAGTCTCTCTCTGAATTTTAATAGTTTTGCTGTCAACACTTTCGATCGCGGCGGATAAAATGGCCTATTTTGGTGGTTGTGTCGTGTAACAACACAAGGGTCCGTGTATACATGTATATGTAATCTCGTACCCAGAGATGAGATATCCCGTGGGAGATCTGGGTACGAGATTAATGTATATGTTGATTGAGAGAATAATTTAGTGTAAAACTCTATGTGAATTGGAGCCGTCGTTTCCTACCTTTGCATTTTATATGTTGGGCGAGTGATGGTTAACGGAATTAGATAAAACTCAGACAGAAGATTCTAAAGAATAATACCAAGACACTAAATCCCTTGGAATTAAACACTTAGTATAAACCTACTAACTGTCTAACACGCATTCTGCGTTCTGATTGGCTACTCTACTAGAGGTCTATTAGTGATATTACTAGTAGAGAAAAGATGGCTGATCAATATAGTTAAATGAGCCCCGTTTTATTTATAATATTAGAGGATTTTATTGATAATTTAATTTCTACATTCTTTTTTGACCGATTTATACTTATAGTAAAACAATTAGACCTCTCGGCCTTATGGACTACGAATTGAATAGCCCATTCGGCCTACGGACTCATCGGGACTATCGCCTCGTAGTCCATTACATTCGTACTCGAGGTCTAATTGTTTTAAATTAGTAGTAGCTATTGCTAAGTGCCAACGAGCAACACAAAAACTAAATCAATTTTGAAGATTTTTTTAAACCTCGTAAATTTGTGTCACAACGACATCAGTTATGGTTAAAAATTTCAAAAAATATATAAAATGTTTTCTGGTTAAAAATTTTAATAATTATAAGCTTACGACTGTTCTACTACAGCCCTCGTCGGATAAAAATGAAATAAAAAAGACTCTGATATAAATATAAAAGGTGAGGTGAGATAAAGATTATAAATACAGCTCACAAATGAACGCGAAAAGAACGTTCTTTACCTCAAAGAACTTTCCACAGAAATCAACACGATTCCGCTACATGACTCCAATTTACCAAGCCCAAAGTTGGAAGGCTATCAGAAAAATAAACCTCACAAATGAACGCGGAAAGAAAGTTTTGATATCCTTTAATATCTCTCCACAAAAAGAAAACACAACTTTGCCTTACTACTCCAATTTGCCGAGGAATCACGCCGCCTGACGCTACATACGTCTTTGGCGCACTCTCATTGGCTGCAGTTTCGGTGCAGTTCTTAGCGCACCTCCAATTGGCTGAATGATCCTTACAGGCACTCGAGATTTGTATCGCCTGAATAATATCCTCGTACGGCTCTATAATGCCAGCCTTGCGTCTTCGCTCGGCTGGCTCGTTGGCAATTAATTCATTTGAAGCCTAAGTGACTTAGCACGAAACTGCTATAGCCCGGCAAACACAACATCGCCAATATTCACTATAGCTAGAACTGGATTATTGGTTTATTTTAAAAATTGCTTCACTGCCTCACAACACGAAACTATTACTTTTATTCACGATTTAATTATATAAATGAGTAAGGTCGAGAAAATGTTTGTGTTACATACGTTTAATTCTGTTAAAAAACAGTTCTAATTATAGCATATGACACTACCAATTCTCTACTGATCTAAAATTTTCCTGCCTAATTTTTGTTTTTTATCAAGACATGCCAGTATTTATAATCAAATAATACATGTATTTGCTTAGTCCCAAAAACACCGCATTAAGATTTGCTTTGTGGAACAAACATCAGTCACCGACGATGTAATCCCAGTAAGGGGTTTGTTTGTTTTCGATTTTTTTCTCAGACAACATGCAATTTGGATTCACAACCAGCGAGCATATGAGCCTGTGATTGGGAGATTTATCAATTAATCTTGTATTCAAACTATCAGATTTTTGCAAACATTTTCTTGATTTTTTCTTTATCAAGTAATTGTCCCACTTCAAAATCTTCCGCAACATGCTCAAATTAATTGGATTTCAGAACGATAAAAAGTTTTCTTCAGGTTATTGCCGAGTTCTTTACAAACTCGGTCTGACTAAGCTGTCGGTAAAATAGTCTACTTCAGTAACAAAGACAAGAAGATTATTACTAGCCCAAAAAATTAACTAGCTTTCCAATTACATTTTCATCCCACTCTTTGTTTTTTCACGCTGATCTTATCAAATATTCATTGCAAACAAAAGGAGAAAGACATACAAAGATTGACAAGGGCTAATTTGCCTTTATGTAAAAAAAAACTAAATCCTTTAATACTTCCAAGTAAAGGTAACTAGCTATTGTTATGCGTATCTTACAAAAGGCCATGAAAATAATTCATTTCATGATTCTTCTTAAAAATTCCCAAGTATACTTAAGTATTTGTACTGGAGATAAATTAGTCTTAAGAAGGAAAAACCGGTTTAATTTATCTTTTGGAATTGCAAAATAGAAAACAAATTGGATTCAAAAGCTCTTCTATTTTCTTGGCTCACAAGGTTTCCAATACTATCTAGAGGATACTGTCAAAATTTCGCACCTCGAAGCCGATTCATTCAAGTTTTACAGGCTTTGCAACTCTTGTGTGTGTGTGTTTTTATTTGACTCAAGGTAAGAAGAACGACTTTTTAAAATAAATCAAGTTCACTGACTTTTGAATCAAGTTCACTGAAACATTTAAGGATAGCAGTTTTTCTGCTTTGATTTTTTTAAGATGCACATGAACGTTGACTATGTACATTTTTTTCATTTTCGTATAACATATAACTATTTAAGAGGGCTGGGAGCGGTTTTAAACACTGTCTGGAAAAATTCAGCAAATCAAAAACCTTTTCTCCGTTCTAAAAATATACTTAATTTACAAAACGTTTGCTAAGGGTGTCATATTGCAAAAAGATATGGTTCTTTCTAGAAAAATATCAAATTCATGCCGTTGGCAAATTGAGGCAGTTAAACGGGTGGTTAAAAATCACTGCAGGGAATTTCTTTGTTACCTGAAATTGACTTTTTTAAACAAAAATTGCAATGTCAATTAATGTTTAAGTTTTGCTAATGTTAGTAACGTGCTTGTTTAGAATAGATAAAAGTTAGTTTAGCAGTAAATGAAAAGTTAAAATCCGCGATGGACCGTATTAGCCCTTGAAGAATAAGGTTTGTTACTTTAACTTTTTATTCCTTCCCCATCGGGAGTGAGAGTTGGAGAGATTGCTACTAAAGTGGGGTAAATCCAGCCATCCCACTCCAGTACGGGGATAAACCCGGATTGAAATTGGATTGATTGATTGATGATTGATTTGTGTTAATATTAAATCTATCAATACCACCATGACCGGCGATTAGTTTGCTGAACATATATTTTATGGCTTAACAAATGGCTTTAAGATTCTAGTTCACGTACCTATGTAGCTATGAGATGCCTCGCTTTACCTTGTGTTTTGTTTCTCTCGCAGTACCAGTGGGAAAACCTGGTGGGGGGATGCTGAAAAAGAAAGCTAGGGACACAATCCTGTCTGTCCTCAACAAGAAACAAACTCAGGAAAAACAACTGATTCCTGAACGCATCGACAGACCGATTTCTTGGAGCACGGATGGGGGAGCAGACACAAACTCCAGTACGGTAAGACCTTGCTCGGTTGTGGTCAAATCGTCCACCACGTGCTCGCAGGACAGAGGTAATTGTCCAGCCGATGCAACTCTTGAGGAGAGCGAGTTGACCTCTGTTAAAACTCACCCAGTATACAAAGTAATAGCGAAAGTAATCGACGAGGAGAAAGTGAATACTATCGAAACAAAATCAACCAGGAGTGATAAGAGCAGCCTCCCAAATGAAAAAGATGGATCATTGAGAAGATATCTGGCCCCTGTCAGCTCCGGTAACACTGCACAAGACAAAATCATACCTAATCAAACTCCTCAGCAGAGCAAACCATCAGTTCAGACCGTTTCTAAAAGTTCTTACCCCGTATATCCACCCTACACTAACAGAGCGTCTGTCAAGTCTGAGGAACTCCATAGTTCCAAGAAAGAAGTCAACTTTTCTTTTCAAGTTCCCGTGGATACGAAGCCGTCGATGGGGAAACAGGAGCCGAAATCACCGGTATGGGCTTCCAGTGTTAACGTGTGGGTTCCATTTCAAGTAATGGACGGAAACGAGGCCGTACCAGTTTCTCAACCGCAGGTGTTTGCGCCAACTCGACGGGCCGCTTTTACAGACACAAAGGAGAAGACGGATAGCTCGCGTGGCGACTGTAAGTGCTCCCAGCTAGTGAAGTAATTGCACTTTTTTTAATTTTATTTCTTTAACATTTCAGTATGTACTGGAGGAAATGAATGAAAGGTGACTTAAGTCAGCTTTATCGAAAAACAATAAACAAAAATCTTACTAGAGTAGGCGCGTCGTTTTTCTTTTTTGTTCAAAATTAGTCGACCAAAGTGAAAGATTAAGTAGAAAGCGCTTTCAGCAAGACCGGCGTTTGTCACAAAGTAAAAATCTATAAGCTTGAGCATGTTACAATTGACCTCTTTCTATTCGTTTACTGGATTAGATACCTGTTGTCAATTATCCATTAAAAACATTTTAACCACAGATTTGAGGCAGGGAGCTGTTTCTCGGTATTGTAGCAATTGTAGTGTCGGCGACAAACATAGACGATTCTTCATATAAAAGAACATTCATGATTAATTTAGGTTTTGTCTTTTCTCCCTGGCCGGAGAGGAGGTACTTTCTCTCTCTCATGTATTCACTATACGGGTATGTGAAGCTGTTCAGGGTACGGATTTCAAACCATCCTGAGTCTAGAACAGGGTGCATAAATCACGGAAAGTTTTGTCTAGAACAGGGTATAAAATGTTGCAATATTTACTAACTGTTTAGTACAGGATGAAGCAATTCTTCCTGGATGAGAATTGGTTGACTGCAATGGTTTATGATGTAGGTGATCTTTTTTCCTGATTCAAGGGCCTGACCTCTATTTAAATGTTTTTACTAAACGGCGATCAGGTTTCTTTATTTATTACCTGGGACACACAAACAGTAAGACAATTTTGGTATTAAAATAAAACCATTTCTATAATCTAGTATTACCACCCCCCTTCCCGCTCCCATCCTCCCCGGCCCCCGGATTTTTTTAAAAGCTGGCACAGCCAGCAAAGCAGATTGACTTAGTTCCGTATTTTGTCAGCATACTGGCTTTCAAATGGAAGTCAACAATTAGCTCTTTTTAACATTTCTCTAAATCTTAAATGCTCTGTCTAGTGGGAAGAAAGGCCGATGTTCCCCGAGAAACCGTTGTGACGTCTACAAAGGACGTTGAAGTCAAGTTGGCTCAAACAGTTTCAGCATCTTCCATAGGTGAATCGATTTCCCGCATGCCGGTCACCTCAACACCCGTCAAAGCATTGCCTGGACACTCAGCTGTTAGCTCCTCTCCTCCGAGAAACCGTAAGCAGCAGCGGTCTTGGTCAGAGAAGACTTGCCTGAAGTCGGTAAGTTTGAGTCGGGAAAGACAGAGGAAGTATGCTTTCTTCTAGTTCTAAGTTGAATTGTTCAAAGGTCGATTAAGTTTAACCTTGGATTTAGCAAAAATTCAAGAAGTAACATTTTCTCTAAGAAAATGACGAATTAGTTGATGATGATGACTTAAGATGACTTAGTTCGTTTTCCCTCTCTGAAGATCACTAATGTAAGAGATCATCCCGCATAAATTGAATTTTGCTACTGTTACTAATAAATGAAATAGAAATACTGATAAATGTAATATGTCTTTCGCGTTCCAGCCTGATATTTCGCTGTAGTAGAACGCCAGGACTTACCCCCTGACATGCTAGCTGCCTCGGCGAGATCTTACAAGCAGCTTTTTCGGTAGACAGCAAAACAGTCTCTTTCTTCGCGCGTTCATCATACGGGAAACTGGAAAGAGGAAATGGGCACACGGACGGGAGCAAAAAGGAATGGGGGCGAGGGGCTGAAGGGAGACACTGTCGCCTTTCCATACTTCATATCTGTTCAGCAATTTTCTCTCCCTGTCCTCGCCCCCATTCCGTTTTGCTCCCGTCCGCGCGTCCATTTCCTCTTTCGTATGATGAACGCGCTTGGATACTCGATCTCCCGGCGAAGGAAGAGATTGTTTTGCAGTCTAGTACTGTTTCGATGTAGTTATGTCTTATCACTATCACATGTCGGAGTTTAAAGCGCAATGAGCATGTATGTTACCAACGTGGCCTTTGTACCCATTTTTACGGCTTCAAGCTAGCTAATTGTACGCATGTACTAAACATTTCCTGTCAACTGACAGAGACACAAATTTCAATAGAATCTTTCTTATTACTTATTGAGGCTCAAAAAAGTGATAATGTTTCTAATTGAAATTTTATTGAATCTTTGTGATTGCAATGTGCACAGTAAAACCACAAAGTTTCGTTTTTTATTTATTATCACATCTACTATTGTCCCAAATGATACACGTATACAGACGATCAGCATTGCTTTTTCAATGCTTTGTCTTTTTCTTTTGATTTTTCGTCATTTTAAACTGCTCACTGAAGTAAGAACAAATTAAGAACAAATTGAGGCTGAAGCAGCCAAAAAATTAAGAACAATGAGCCTCGGCAAAATTTACTGG
>JAOBAY020079234.1:0-18949 GCA_025331085.2 Zoanthus sociatus
TTAACCCTTTACATGCTAGACTTTTGAAAGCCAAGAATTTTAATTTTCTTAGAAAATAAAAACTTCACAATTAGTCAAAACCAGTGACATTTCTAAATTATACTTGCAAGGACATAAAAAATTAATGGTCATTTAGTAAGGTTTAATTAACAGGTTCAAAAGTTAAGACAAGTTTAATTAATTAAATAAAATATGAAATCGTTTTTAGCAGGACAAGGGTTAATGTCTTGGTCCTTTCAACGTGATTTACGATAAACCATTGTCTTTTGAGTCAGCACGTCAGAGCCATTGGCTTTTCAAAAGTAGAAACTCCCAAGATTTCTGTCAGTATTGATTGGAAAGGATGTGGATTATATGAAGTTGCTTGGTCGACAATTGTTTGAAGGCTTTAAGAGTTCCCCTAGATTGGGTCATTACTGGAACTATTGAAACCTCTACTCAAAATGAACTAGTTCACTGTTCTGATCAGCAAAACGTAAATACATTATCCTACAATCATTACACTGTCTTGTGAATCATGTGTCCGAATGTTTTTAGATCAGTTACATTAAACCATAAAGAAATAAAATTGAGTTAAGAAAAGTTCTATAATTATATATAAATTATAGAATTATATAAATTTTTCTTTTTAATTAATAATGTATTTTATATTTATCTTGAGTTTAGTATTATTTAATAATTAATTTCATTAATACAATAGTACTAGACAAGTGTTAAATTAATTATTAAAAAATTAATATTTTTTTTTGGCTAATTTACAGTTGTTGTTTCAAATTGCATCATATTATATAATATATGCTTTTATTGATTAGTTATTAGTATATACAAGAGTTGTACATAGTCATGTGAATGCTGTTTCTAGAGTCTTGTAATTGTTCCATTTTTTAACTAGGCTGAAATGGAACATCCAGGTGTATCACAAGAAATTATTTCTGGAGTTTTGAAAGCAGGTAATTAACTTCAATTTAACTTTAACCAACCTGACAATAAAATTGAAGGGCCTATGTAAAAACGATGTACTTAGTGACTTTTGTTCAAGTTCTCAACTCTCCCTACATTGTATCTATTATCTCTTTGTTTGCACTGGACCCTTCAATCAACTCAGCATTCTCCACTTTTGCTGCCCACTTAACAAACCTGCCTCATACTTTGGTTGCTAAGTTACTCAGATCATAATGAAAACAAATGACATGAGGTTTTGTATTTACAGAGAACGTACATGTCAATATGAATGAGGTTCTCCTTCGCTGTGCTGTTTGTGATGTAGAAGGTAAATTGCAATATTCTCTCAATAAATACTTAATTTTTCATGACAGCAGCCTGCAATTACCAGGATTCAACTGTAGACATACAGGACTCCCACTTGCCCAGACATTTTAATACAGTCAACTCTCTCTTAACGGACACCTCTATAAGATGGACACCTTTATAAAACGGACACCTGGTGCTGGTCTCAGCAGTTTCTCAGTCATTTTACTATAACCAAACTCTCTATAAGATGGAAACCTCCATAAGACGGACAACGGACACTTTGAAATGGTCAACGGACACTTGTGAGGTGCTGAATGTGAACACAAATTGCGATTTAGAGAAGAAAAATTTTTAAATTACCAAGTACATGACTCTTTTTAACATCAGACGTTTAATTGACAGCTCTTATCTTGTCGGCAAATTACATACAGTACAAGTTAAAATCATATCAGTCATCAAAAACGTGTTTATGTTCCAGTTTGTAGGTTTCATTCAAGTAAATAACTTAAAACAAACTTTAAACAGACTCGTATTCACTGTGCACAGGTGCACCATTACTTAAAATACCTGGGGTCATGTTACGTCGACTCTCTGTAAGCCAGACACCTCTCTAAGACGGACAGCTGAGGCAGGTCCCGATGGTGTCCATCTTAGAGAGAGTTGACTGTATGCCCCAATACGGAAATACTCCCAGATAGACCAATCTCAGCTCACATGTTGGGCCCAATGCTCAATCTCAGGTCTTAGACTTCCCTGAAACTATTTGCATTGTAAGAAATGAAAACTCAATGTAAATAACTGATATGATAAACTTAAGTTAAAAATAAAGAACATTCAAATAAAAAAGAACTTGGTGATCCTCTTCACCTGCTGTTCAAAACAACTCGCTCTGGATTTGATAAAATTTCTGTACTAGCACATACTTAAAGTTATTTGTAGAAACTAATGGCGGCTATTACTTCCTGCAGATGACACAAATATAAAAACGCTTTGTGAGGGACTGAATTAGGAAGTGTTCATTATTTATGGCTTGGGAGCTTGTTTTATACAGCACCCCTAAAAATGTTTCTATGACCCCCTAAAAGGCAGCAACAAACTTAATGGCCCCTCCAAAAAGATGCGCAAAACTTTGATGACCCCCCTTCTTTTCCCCACAATGGCTCTACTACAATCTTTTTCTCACAACTGGAAAAGAGACAATTAGCAATGCTTATTGTATTGCGCTGAAAACCGTGATTCAGCCACAAAATAGTACCAGTAAAGATGATTATCAAGTTACAGAAGAGGAAATTAGTTATTATAGTAATAGAAAAAATAAACAATTCTCCTCGGTTTACACTTACAGCATCTGCTCTTGAGTTCTCCCAAATGTTCATTTCAATTATCACAATGCTATGCAAGCATCATCGGAAAAAATGTTTTATTTATTTCAAAATAGTTTACACTTTCAGGACCTGAAAAGGCCTACATCAACAGTGTCTTGGGTTTTCATTGATCTGCTCTCGAATTCTCTTAAACACTCGCCTTGGTTTTAAGCAGGCTATGAAGGCATAGAGAATATATTTTATTCCTGAATATAAAATATAACAGTAAGTAGTTTATGCAAGAGTAAAGCATGCCTTCAAAACAGCTAGATGCTAAGTGAGATGAGCAGTCTTAAAATGGCAAACAAACTGTCAAGCATGTTTATAGATTAATTTCTAATTGCACTGCTCTAAATGTAGACTTTTTTATGAACTCTATTTACAGTAAGCATATATATATATATATATATATAATCAAGTTTGATTTTTTCCTCTGATGTACAAGCACAATGGCAACTGTTTCAGCTGCATTGTCCATTTCTTGAGTTTCTTGAGATTAGTGAAGCCCAAAAATTACTGATTCATCTAAAATGCTGTTACTATTTGTATTGTTTCTTAAACAACCATGTTGATTCATTGAGTTAAGCAGTTCTGTCTACCCAGGCCCTACCAAGCTATCTTGGCCTGCAAGGCCATTTTAGTACCCAGTTTTTTTTTACTTGTTTTTGCAGTGGACAATTGTGGAATAGTGCATATAGACTATTTGCTTTCAACATGCTATGCATGTTTCATGTTTTACTTGTGTTGGCCTTGTTGTCCTTCAGTGCTTATAGGAAGAGTTGTTAAGAAGGCTTATGAAAAAGAGATTTTCAAAACAATTATCATTGCAGACAGTGAATGGGCATAATAGGTGTCAGTAAAATACAACAAAACTCTTCTGGTAATATTTGATTACTTACACTCTGTCCAATCCAGAAATATTGAAAACTTTGGTGTTCATCATTATTCTTAAATACTTTTATGAACCCCCTGCAACACCCTTCAGACTCCCATGACCTCCCCCCTTTCCACACCTTAAAGTTTTTTGGCTCCCCTATGATTTCACTGACCCCTTCCCCCCCTTCCAAGCCATAAATATTGAACACTCCCATAATCAATTCCTTTGATTGGCTCAAGCGATTTGTGTCCTCTATAGGCCTCAAGATTAAGAAAATTTCATGGTCGCATTTTTGCGACTGGTTGCAAAATTTCATGGTTGCATTTTTGCGACTGGTTGCAAAATTTCATGGTCGCATTTTTGCGACTGGTTGCAAAATTTCATGGTCGCATTTTTGCGACTGGTTGCAAAATTTTAGTCGCAAAATTAAAAAAAAGTTGAAAAGTAGCAGTAAGGTAGCGACTTCTGGCGGATAAGTTTTGTTTTACTTTATTATCTGTCAGATATGAATATTGGTCGCAAGATTGTGACCGCTGTTAAAGTTTTAGTCGCAAAAGGAAAAATTTAGTCGCAAATGCGACGGTATCGGTTGCAATTTCGAGCCCTGCTCTACACAAAGTCAATGCCAAAGTAAGCCATCCCCTAACTTCTTTAGCAGTATATGCAATGAAAGTGCATAATTACATAAATAGGTATGTGCCAGTACAGAATATTTCTTCCATGGAGTTTTAAGAATTTTGTCCAGATGTGCCTCATTGAATTCATTTCCAAAAGTCTGTCCATGTATCAAGTATAAAAAGTGCGATAATGAGTTTCAAGCATTTTCATTGAGCAAGTGTTGTGTTTCTGAAATCACTTTTTTGACTTTAAAATACAACAAAGTTTCCACCATGGGGTTTTCAGAGCTTTTTCCAGATGCACTTCATTTATTCCCAAGTAGCTGTCCATGTAGCAAGTATGAAAAGTCATTTAGCAAGATAATTAGTGAGCATTTGTACTTAATAGCCAGGCCCGTAGCCAGGAAAAAAAATTTAACCAAGGCAGTATGAATATCAATTTGGCCATGCTAGTGCCAAAGACGGGAGCACTTCCTAGGGGGATCCAGAAAAATGCTCCCCCAGAAAAGTTTTGAAATTCTCATCCTTAGAATTGCTGAAAATGCACTACAAATATTCCAGATATACAAGACAATTTTTACCCAAGCAACTCGGCTTTGAATGTGAATCATGTAGATCTCAGCTTAGATTACTGTTGAATCTGCTTTATGTAAACTGGCACGATTGTTTTGTTTTCTAATAATATTTTTTTCAAAATTTTTACGGAGGCAAGTGACTCGGTTCGCCTCATGCTGGCTACGGGCCTGATAGCAAGTGTTGTGTTTATAAAATTAATTTCTTTTAATTTTTAAAAATAAAGCAAATTGCATCATATATATTTTAAAAAACAAATTAAAGCAAATCCTTTTTTTCTGTACTGATTCAAAATGGCAGCTATACGTTAAAGCAAAGCAAGCTTCAAAATTATTTTCTATCTCTTTTCAGCGATCAATAATTATCCAGTGTTAATATTTATCCAACTTTTTTTCAGAACCCTCTGATACATCTTTTCCGGCAAGTTGCTACACGAACATCACTACCAATTAGGTATCATTACAGAGATGAACTAAAGTATGGTATTTACGCAGCCTCATCTGGACTTGTAAAGGCTAATGCTCTGGAATCTGCTAGAGTAGCAATTTTAAGAAAAACTAAAAACAAACAAATTTACATGATCAAAGCACATGTTCCAGTTACAAAGAAACCTCTGGGCACCCGAATGGGCAAAGGCAAAGGAAAGGTGGACCATTATGTTGCTCATGTGAAAACTGGCAAGATCATGTTTGAATACAACAGTGACAATGCTGCACTAGCAGTTGAAGCCTTTCGGCAAGCTACCAATCGCCTTCCTGTCAAGACACATTTTAGGGTGAAACCTTTAGAAAAGAAAGAAATATGGACTAAGTTTTGAATAGTGTGCTTGTAAAGTTTTAAGGTTTAATTTTTGGTGGTACATCTTTTTGTAAATTTAAAAAGTTTGTACTTATAAAAATGGTTACAAAATATGCTCCATAAATACTCATTTTTACGACTTCAGTTTGGTTTCTTGTGTTTAGCTATTTTTGGTCGTCATCATATCATCCATCTTTGTGCATCATTGCAATTACCATTAACATCGTTCATGACTGTTATCTATCATCGTACACCACAATTACCATCTCCATTATCCATCATCTATTATAATCCATCATTAACATCTAAAACAATTATCCATGATCAGTTATCAATTCATTACATTGCTTAAGGACCAGACGTTCTTGTTTTCACAGAGGCCAAGCGGAACTAAACTGTTAGCAGATGTCACGTACCTGAACACGTCATGCGATCGTTGTGATCGTCACGGAGGCCTTCAAGGCGCTTTTTGCCTCCGTGTTGATCTTTCAGAACTGCGAAGTTTTTTTTATCAAAGGAATGGCTTCGAGCACGTCGCAGATTGTCAACAACTAAATAATTTACTTACAATTAGTTTAACATTGACTTTTGCTCCAAGTTCTTGCCGTCTATGAAACCAGTTTTGTAAGTATTTAAATTTTGTTTACGACTTGGCACTTCAAAGTTAGTTTTCGCGCCTTTTTACACTGCGTATGTCCGTCGTGATACTACGTGTGTTGCTTAAGTTACAAATTCGCGCCAAAAACGCCGTTCTCGATCCAGTCCACTCACGGAATATAGACCTCCGTCGTGAAGAAATATTGTGGTGCTTTTAAGCTCTATTTAACAATTATTTCAAGAGCGCGCATTGGATATGAGATGGTAAATAGCCAACAAGGCGCGTAGCGCCGAGTTGGCTATAATCATCTCATATCCAACAAGCGAGAATGGAATAATTGTTTTATTAAATTTCATGAGCTTTGCGGACCCTTCGATACTTGAAAATGACAATGAAATTTTATTCTGACATTTTTCAGCTTGGCAACACTTTACACAGTTAGTTCCCATATATGTTCTTTCTGTATATGATCTGATAACCGCGATTGAGTGAACCAATCAGAACGCTAGAAACGCAATATTCGAGGTTGAAACTGAATTTAATAATATCCGTTATCAACATCCATCTCCATCATCCATCATCATCCATCACCAACATCCATCATCCATCATCAACATCATTATCCATTATCTATCACCATCATTCATCATTGATCATCATCAGTAATCATCATCAATAATCATCATCATCAACATCCATCATCACATCATCCATTATCATTATTTTCCCCGTTTCATCATCAGTATTATTACCATCGTCTACCTTTACAACTCATCGTTTGTTATGGGTGCTTGTTTATTCTGTATTTACGAAATATTTTCGCTATGCTGTCATCATTTTTGTATGACTGTCTTTTTAATTATCAAACTGATTTTCGTCAGTTTGTGTTTCAGATTGCAGCTTGGTAAATTTTTCCAAACTTTTGATTATATTTTATTGGTATTGAGAACATTTGACAAGTTGTTTAAATCAGCTTATTAGTTTAATATCCTTATTGTGCATTTGCTGAGATTTCTCTTAAGTGAAAATATTTACAAGCAACTAGTTAATTCACAAAAGTTACCT
The DNA here is from genome assembly GCA_025331085.2 of Zoanthus sociatus. NCBI lineage: Eukaryota > Metazoa > Cnidaria > Anthozoa > Zoantharia > Zoanthidae > Zoanthus > Zoanthus sociatus. Next base: position 7,144 of record JAOBAY020079234.1, read on the forward strand.
TACTTGCTGAGCTAGTTAATGTATTGCAAGCGTACAAACAGAACCAAATTGTTGTGGATCTGTATTTGATCAAATAGTCACTTATCAAGTCATTGTTGAAAAACTGTAACTTTATTTTTTTTCAATCTGTCGAAAACATTTTCTGGTAGCAGAGTGAGGTGGTAAAAGAGTTCAAATTAAAAGTTCAGTTAGTGAAACAAGATGACAACAAGTAAAGTTTGTGATTGTGATGTCGAGTGCGAAATCGAGGCAATGAGAAAACTGGAAGTCAGAAGACATCGCAAGTCCCCTGCTAGACTGCAAGATTACGAGTGAGGTAACAAAAGGAATGGGATTTTGGGAAGTTTTCACGGAAAGAAAAAGCAATCAAATGCCAAATTGAAATTTTTTAAGTTCTTCAAAAAACACAACAAGAAAAAACTTAAAGGAAATCGCCATTAAGATTGAGAATGCCATAGCAGATATATAAGGAGCAAGCGAACTGCTTGAGGTTTATCTGGGCGGTCCGGAACTTCGCAAGCATTTGGAAAAACTAGAACAATAATAAATTCGGCACATTTGTGTCTAAAAACCATTTCAACAAAGTTGATTAATATGGGTAATGAAGAAACTAATTTTCCTCTACAAGTTGCTTAAAATCGTCGGTTGCATCGAAACGCGTGGACCTTGCCAAGCTGAAATTAGAGCAAGCACAAAATGAAGCAGAGCAGCGTGATAGGGAAAAAAAGGAAGACTACCTTCGCTAGGATGAAGAACAGAAAACCCTTGAAATGCAAAAACTTTGAGAGCCTGAGTATGAGGCACAAAAATTTACCCTTGAAATGGAACTGGAAAAAGAGCTTGAGTTAAAGGACCCTGAGAGCCTGGAAAATCGACTTGAGGTCTTTGACAATGAATTTGAAGATGCACCCTATTGTTGTCATGCCTCGTAGGCCATCATTCTCGCGTCCTCAGGCAGCTCAACCTCCATCTCCAGTTTAGAATTGTGAATCGTGGGTGCAGCAGTTTTGCGCAGGTTTTAACAAGCCCACTCAAACAGAAGATAATATGACCTCGTTACTATTTACGAAATCTTTTTCTCGCCTTGAATTGCCACGCTTTTCTGGAGATCCCCTCAAATGGCCGTATTTCAGTGCAACATTTAAACGTTTTGTCCATGATCAGAAATTCAACGACACACAACGGATGACTTACCTTCAAACGGTGCTTACTGGAAATCCAAAAAGGCAGTTGTGGGTATGCTCAATAACAGTCATTCGTACAAAGCTGCACTTCAGGAGCTTGAAAAGCAATTCAAAAATGAAGAATTGGTAGCAGCCGGATTCCTATCAACGCTTTTTGGTTATTTAAATGTGAGAAAAGACAACTTCTTTCATCTAAGGTCGTTTTATAATTCCCTCCAGATAGCAGTGTTAACCCTTCATAGTGTATAGGATAAATTTAATTTGCGTGCATGACCTTGCAGCAACTAATAATATGCAAAGAGGCGTTTCAAAGCTGCCAAATCAGCTAAACGAAAAATGGGAATAGAAAAAGATTGTCCACCCTTGTGGATCTTGATATTTGGTTACACGATTGAGTACGTGCTAAAGCTTCATTGGTCGATCGGCCATTCGAGCAACACTGTAAGACCAACAGCTCGGCATGAGCAAAAGGCAAGTAACCGAGTTAGAAAATTATTGTATTTCACAACAGCAGCTTATGACAAAACTTTCAACTACGTCAGCGATAGCATTAGCAACTGTGACAAGAAAGGAAAATAATTCGAACGAGGCCCCGAGCAAAATTTCTAATTTGTAAACAAACGCATGTTATAGAGAACTGTTGGAATTTCAAAGCGATGAATGTAAACGAAGGATCCCAGCTACTATTAAGTTCTGCTGTTTAAAATCTTGGACACATTTAGCAAGAAATTGTGACAAAAAAAAAGAAAAATATCAGAAAGACGATTGTAGTAAGCTCCATCACCCTTTGATTCATGGCGCTGATCGTGTGCTTGTAGGAGCAGCCTCGTTACAACCACCAAGGGCTTCAGTATTTCTCCAGATAGTTTCCCTGTTCGTCCAGACACGCGGTAAAGTTCGACCTGTGAAGACATTTGCCCTTTAAGATTTCAGAAGCCCTGCAACTCTTGGAAGACTTAGCAAAACAGGCATCAAACTTTGGCATTTAATTCATCTGTTTAAGTTTCGAAGGTAAAACTAGAGTTTAGTTAACATAATTTGCCATTGCGTTTTCATAAAAATGCTGTTTAATTTCAGCCATTTTGCTTACTCGCGAAAATGGCGTCGGAAACTGGCATAAATATCTTCTTTCTATTTTGCAGTTTGAAGCGTTTTCAAAAACTGTTACAAAGTAACACTGGGTGTGTGTCTTTTTTCTTGGTTCTGATTGGCTATTTAGCTTTTTTCGGCACTTGGTTGTCCAAAAAAGTGCGATTTTCTCCAAAAGTATCATATATTGCATTCGACGAAGGAGAACGCATCCTAATCTTGCCGTTGCTCGCGGGCTCAGGCTTGATGCCATCCAGCACTGAGGGTCTTCAGGGATTTTCGTACGGGGTACAGACCGTCTTAAGATGCCTCGACTTCATATGACTGTGGTTTCTTGTCGATTAGCTACATTTTTCTACGTCTTTGGTGTGGATCGTCGATGTGGTTGTATTTTGAAGGTGAGTGAAAGTTTGTTGTTATGTTTTAAATGCTATTGCACAGATATATGAGTGGATTTCTTCATCTAAACATCAAAAAGTTATGTATTGATACATTGATGTATCCTCAACTATCAATAACCATGTACGATTCCCATTGAGAAAGAACCGTCTCTAGCATCCCAAGACGTTGCCTCGATTTTTATACAAAGTATAGGACAACAATACCTTGACTGTCACAAGTTGATTCCCAGCCCCTCCGTCCTAACTCGGCCAACACCACCTATTCCCAATCACCTCTTAGGTCCTAACCCCCCACCCCATCGAACGCACTCCCCTAATTTCCAATTATTACTAGTTTTAGAATCATACTGTTGGAAACTGACCAGTCACAGGATTCACCAGTAATTTCAAATGAAAATTCATAGAAATTCTTTAAAGCGTCTTTTTAAGTCTTAAAAACCTTGAGTTTGTTTTTAAGAGTCTGCAATATGCGAGAATCCTCAATTTTGGCTTGAAGTCCGTTTTGATCCAACAGATCTAACTTTTCTTTCTATTTCATTGATTTCATTGAACCAAAAGTAGTAGGTCACAAAGATCACACTTTTACCAGCTTTTTTTGCGGGTACAGGAAACCAAAACCCTTAGATACAATGAGGCATAAATATTTTGTGTGCCGAGTTATGTTCTTCATTGTTAAAACTTGTCAAGTTGCCGTGTATGACGCATGCTACACAATAAAATCAACTGACCGACACACGCCGGGAATTGGTAGAGTGAGTTTCCCACGAGAAACAGGAAATAATGATAGAAAAAGAAACAATGAGAGCTTTTGCTTTCGACAATGGCTGTTTTTATACTGGAGACGGATTATCCGTCTGGGCGAACTTGGGCAAGCTTATTTAGTGCGTCTGATAATTCGTCTTAGTATAAATACGGGCACGAAGACGAATTATCCGTCCAGACGAATTATCTCCGTTGTGCGTCTGTGAAGACGTATAATCTTAGATTCTTCGTCTCGATAATACTGTCAGTACTTGTCGTAGTTCGTCCCGTATTTATACTGGAGACGTAGAATAGCAGACGGATAATTCGTCTGGACGGATTATCCGTCTCTAGTATAAAAACAGCCATTGAGTCGCGCCTGTTTATCAAATAATAAACCAAAAACGGAACGATTGTCCAATAAACAGTTTGAAAAAATTTTCATTGAAAAATGAAAGAAGACGCTAGCAAAAAGGTGTTGAATCAAATGGATGGAACATACTGGAAATTTTTGCCTACTTGTTTACTGCTATGTAATGAGATTGGCATTTGTAATCTATTGAAATTCTTTTCCTTGACAGTGAAAAGAATTCACTATTTTAAAATACTTCTAGTTCTAAATAGTGCTTTTAATAAAGCATTTAATTGTCCACCAAATCCTCATTGAACTGCATCAGGCATTCATTTAACTTTATTTTTCAAATTTTTATTTGCTCTTCTGCCACAAAAAGGAATATTCGAGTTGTTTTTTGTGTACTTTTGACTGTGTTGGAATGCAGACGGACTTCTATCGTTATGAAACGTCTTCATACCATTATCTAAAAGCCCTTTGATTAAATTCCGCTGCGAAGTGTTTAACAATGCTTTGTGTAAACATAAATGACACCAAGGTCCGTGGGAACTTTTGAAAAGTGAGTTTAATGCATATTTATAAGCTTCAGTGTGTACCGTTCACTATAAAGTATTATAAACTTCATTCTTTAAACCTTTTCAATCTCGGGCAGTATCAAAAAGTTTATTATAAAAATCCTTACAGTTACAGTAATTCTTTTAGAGACTAGAGTCTTACAGAGGAATGTGAAGTCTCTGGAGGTTTTTCTTTTATTAAAATGCAAATCATGACAAAAGCAAAGAATGTTCAACGCTTTGTTCCAGTTAAGCAGTTTCCGAGAATAACAATTTTATGTATTTACCATGCTCAGATTTTCACACGATCCTGACCGTACGCACGCTTTCAGAAAGGGCATCTAAAAAGTTTTTCTTCGCGATGATTGGCCTAGATAACAATGAACGGTAGCTCGCATTGGACCCGCACGTGTTTTGCATTACGCCAGAGGACAATTAATTGCACTGGTTTCTAACTGAGGAAAGAAAAAAATCTAGCGGTCGCTGTGAAGGGTGTTTGTGTGTGTGTCTGTGTGTGAGTGTTTGTATAGGAATTTTATCTCAAACGTTTAATAATTTTAACATGAAAAGAGCTTTAAACGACAGCGATTCTGAAGATAGTGAAATTCTGGACGTCGATGACTCTGGGTAATAATTTGCTAATTTTCTTGCAAAGTGTTTACAATTAAAAACTGTACTAATTGTCATGTTATCTGTATTTTTTTAAAAACATAGAGCATTTTTCAGTGAAGAAGGCGAGGTGTCTGCAAGGAAAAAACGACGCGGGGTACGGTAAATTAGTGAATATCTTTCCTGCACTTAACCAAAAATATATTACCTTGATATTTTTCACAATCTCGATCAGACAGTGACTGTAAAATAAATTATGGTTGATTTGATTTTTTTTTAGATGATAGAGAAAAGACGTCGAGATCGTATTAACAGCTGTCTTGCCGAATTGAAGTTGCTTGTTCCCGCCGCCGTTGAAAAACAGGTGCGTGTGCAAAATTTATATGGCAAATCAACAAGGGTGTAAAAATGTTGTAATTAAGTTTGTTTCACACACCGAATTTGACTACCTAACCCAATTGAACTTTTAGGGATCGGCAAAACTGGAGAAGGCGGAAATTTTACAACTAACTGTGGCTTATCTAAGAAAGCTGAAGCAGGATACAGGCACGGCTGGAGGTGTGTTTATAAAACTTTTGGGAGATTTCACAAAATCTGATAGTCTTTGGAGATTAATCCTAAGATAATTCTACGAATTATTATTGAGTAAAGAAATAATTCCAAGTTTGACTATTTTTAACTTACGGAATCTTGTTGAGACACGAAGTTCCGATACAGTGGTTCGATGCATAGTAACAATGACACTTGAATTCTCATTGTAGTTATAAAGAATGAGCTAAAATTTTTATGAACTACAAGGTAGTCACGAACGGGTTAGGATATGTAAACACATTGTCAAAAAACTTAAACGACCAAGAAAAAATTCTGAGAAACAATATTGCACACGAGGCAGTTCTTGTTTATGGAACTTTGAATTTTTTAGAAGAATTGATGTATTGTTGTGTTGTTTGCATTTTTAGTGTTATCGGCCAACAGCGCTGCGCAGTATCGCGCGGCTGGGTTCCAGCAGTGTATGGCTGAAGTGACTCGTTATCTAACCGCCTCCGAATCTAGTGAGTCGCTATCATCAAATTCACTACTAAAATCACAGCTCCTTCAGCATATCAACTGGTACGCCAAACAAACACCTACCTCCACTCCCTCCGTACAAACCTCCACCTCCACAACCAACCAAGTACAGAATGCTGGTCTCCCTGTGCATTCAACCAAAGATAACTTGACGCCAGACTGTCTGCAAAACCCACAGGAGGTAATAAATCACAATGATACCTCCGATTCCGGTAAAAGACAAGATGAAACGGAACTAAATTGTTCTTATTCGCAAGGTGTAGTTTGTCTCCCGGGGTTAAATGTACCGCCACGACTTCCAATGTTAACTTTGAATCCTCCTAACCTTTTTCCAGTTGCGAGAGGTGAAATGTGTGTTCCTCTTCCACTTCCTGGACAAGTTGCAGAGTTGCCTCTCACAATGTTAGCAACATCTCCAACAAACGCAGCAACTACGCTTTTCCCTCCCTGGATGGCAAGAATGTTCTCTAACACTTTCCCGAGTATTGCATTTTGATAATTAGTGGAACTATTCGATTAGATTCTGCACGCCATTTGAACCAATTAGTCAATAGAAGCAAAGTTCAAATTTACTTTTAGTTTAAGACAAGGTCAATGAAATTCATTCGGTCAATTTCGCGCACAACGAAAGCTTCTTACAGATACACCACGTGTATGTACAAACAATCTTTCTGAGAAAGGGAAAATTAATTGTATTAGGTAGCTAAACAATTTTAAATTTATAATGAAGAACAAAAGCGAAGTAGAAATGTGGAAAGCTGAAGGAAAACTTAACTTAAAAAGCCTATTTAAGGTTTGAAATTTGTTTCCCAGCTGACCTTTTATTTACAAACCGGTTGACTTAACTAGTTAGACTTAAGTATTTAGCGGCAAACCTTGCGGCAAAGAAATATCAAAGGTTAAACTTTTTACATTTTAGTTTAAATTCTGCATTGCCAAAGGCACCTTTTACGTAAGATCGGCTTATTTCCATAAAAAGACTGAATAATCTGGCTCTCAAAACCTCTTTTGTATAATGAATTTATAAGAAAATCTTGAAGAGCTTGTTAACTTGCACTCAAATCTGACGGAAACAAATAACAATAGAATTTCTTAAATTTAGAATCATTGTTTGACCACCAATAAATAACTTTCAACACTCACAGCAACCGGATTTAGTCACTTCCACGGTGAAAAGGTTAAAAAAAAAGACGCAGTAAAATTGTATAATCACAGTATTTTGGCTGACCATTCATTACCACCCTTTTTCAAATGGATGAAAGCTGATAATTCTATACACTCTTTTTTTTATAAGAACGTCTTATTTAGTTCTCGGTTCGAGGATGAATGTTCTTAAACATTTTGGGGATTTCAGCCTCAAATATTCTTAAAAATGTCGTTAGTTTAATCATTGGTGTACACGCTTTTACTGGTTCTTAAAAAAAGCCTGTGAACCTATTTTCTTTTTTCTTAAACGCAAACGTTACGTGTTTAGTTTATGAAACAAAACTTAGTCACTGGCTGTTGTCCAGACACTGCAAGTGTATCTAAAAGATATACGAGCTTCGATATTTGATATACAGAAAAAGAAATTTTTTTTTGTAAAATTTTATAAACTTAGCATATTCTTAAATTTTTGCCGATTTTCAGCCCGACGTTCTAGGAAAAAAAAGAGTATATGGAAGTTGGTAATGTCGGTAATAGCCAGCCAAATTATTGTGATTGTAATGTGCCATATTATTACGTCTTTTTGGTTTTGCTTTTTAATTCTTTCGTGTTTTAATTTTTGAGTTGTTTAGTGGCAATTAGTCATTTCATTGATCCGACATCAGCAGAATTTCCGCCGGAACGGTTGCCTGCATTTTTATTCGGAAGTCCTTGAGTGACTCGGTTTTTTTTTTTTTTTTTTTATTCTTCTGTAGTCACTAACGAATGATTAACTACTATCCTAAATAAAAAACAATTTCAAACTCGTTGAGAATTCAGAACCCATAAAAAACGATAGAGGTAATTACGAACTCGATGTTTGAAAATTTGTAGTGTGTTTCAACGATGTATCAGGCATAGTACTTTTTCTACACCCCCACAGGTGTCCCGTGAGTAAAATTGTTGAAGCACTATACTAGTTGAATGAGAGTTAAGAATCAAGATTTTGCTCAATTCTCATAATGAATGTTTGATGGGAGCCAAGTCAAGTTTATTATTTTCTACCTTTTATTAGAATTGTAATCTTTTTAATGCTACCTGTGGTAAGCCCAGTCACTTTCCGTCCACGTCACAAAATGTTTATCCAACAGTTCCTTGCGGCACCAGTTAAAACTCGTTCTTGGATCCACACTAAAATGTGACATGGGCGAATCTTTCCAAAAGGGAGGTAGGCTTAGCGGGACTGCTTAAATGGGAAACCATCAGACGAACTTATAAATATGCAAAAAACGGAGAGTTTACCAGTGTACAGATACCGAATAAAGTTACCGGTGTATAAATATCAAATGAACTTCAAAACAATTAAGTGCTGATGAAAACCTAGACAGAAAAATGCTCAGTAGTGCCTTTTGGGATATAATTCAAACAATTATATTTTTGAAAAAAAAAACTGCTATTGCTTTGTAATTTATTGGAACTTATCATAAAATAGTGTTTTTTTTTTAATTTTTCATAGCGTCTATTTCATCGCATTTTTGCTCGTTTTATTGGTTATCTGCAATAGAACTAGAAGTTCAAACGATATCAGATGTTTGAGCGACTTTGATAGATTAGAAAAAGCTATGTTATTTTAAACTTGTAAGTAAGTTAAGGTAAGGTAAGTTAAAAAAGTGTTGAAATTAATTTATCAGTGAATCAATATGAATAAGAGCTCTGATTAAGCCAGGAACTTCGATCAACCTTTTACAGCTGTTTCATTATAACTTTGAGCATGATAAACAACTAGCTTTTGGCTGGCTGTTTACTCTAGCTTGCTACACCGTACCGACGAGTCCCAAAAAGGACGAAACAGCTGTCTACGGTTGAAGTTGCTGGCTTAATCCGAGCTCTTACTCGTATTGGTTCACTGACAAAATAATTTCAACGTAAAGTTAGAAAGCGTTCCTGGAGTTGCATAGTCTTTCTGAGCATTAAACTCGAGGAACGCTTTCTAACTTTAATGCCGAGTTGCATACTTTGATATATTATAACTTCGACGTAGTTTTCCAGACATTTATTTTGTTTTATAAAAAATGGTTAGCGCAGCATCCTTTTTTCAGAAGTTTTATGGACAGCCGGGAGGAAGTTGTTTTTTTTGACTCGGATATTTAATGTCAGAATGCAATAAAACATAACCCTATTTATTATCATTATTGTAGTGCAGTGTTCAAGCACACCATATCATACATAGATATCATATTGAAATGCAAGAAACATAAGTTTCTATCAAATAACAAATTATAAAATTCATAAGATCTATAGAAAAAATTGCAAAACTGACTTAGAGAAAAAGATACAAGCTCTTTTGGATAAATATCTAACTTAAAACTATATATGGATTTAGTAACTTAATTTGTATTGTCACATGCTTCATATAATTCGAGTTGCAGGGCCTGTTCCTTAATTTCCTTTATGTAACAGGTTTCTTTCTACGCCTTGCCCTTTGTCACACATGTATCGTGGCCGAGGACTGCCACTTAGTTTAAAATCAAAGTCGGTACAGATTAAAATTGAATATATTTTTAAAATCAAAAAGAATGAAAAACAAAATCTAGTTAATATTATAAATGCGATTCAAATTGAATACGTTAATACTAGAATAAAATATAAATAAAAGTGAAACTTAAATCGAAAAGCAAAGTGCAAATCAAACTCGACTAAGATTAAAATCAAAAACATTCTCAAATTGAATACGTTAAAAAAACGCAAATTAAACTGGGGATAAAACCCATTCCTCTTAAATTCTCTATATCGCTTATTTTTTTATCTTTAGATAAAAAGTAGAACCTTAAGTAATACTAAATTTCGAAAATTAAACAGTTTTTCGCGGTTCCTGTTGCTTTTTATGAGTTTGAAACGTGCAAATGAGACAGTTTTGGGACTGGTGTCGTTTTTGACCGAGCACCAATTCCATTATGAAGTCCTGGTGTTGTGACGTAGAAAAAGGTATTTGCGCAGCTTCCTGTTAAATAATAACACTATCAACTCAAAACATTTTATCGTTTACGGTTTAAAACAGCGAAAAACAGAGAAATTCAGTTTTCAAGTACTTTGTCACGTTTTTCCATGTGTAACACTAATGACATTGACGGACGTCTTGCTGCTGCTACGTTACAAGCACCAGTCCCCTCCAATTTTTACATGACAAGTAATTTAATTATTTATTTATTTATTTATTTATTTATTTGCTAGTTTAAGCCTCATCTAAACCAGCAATTTTTATGTGATAACAAAAGATTGCATAGTGGGATCTACGGATAACATTAAAAAAAATTGCCAATTTTAATGGTGTTCTCATCTACACGGACAATTTTCCGTGTGTCGGAGAATTTTTATTTGCCATGTAAAAACTAACACGCCAGTTCTTCAGCAAAAATAATTGTCATACATAAATTTTTCAGTTTTGTTCATCTACACGAGCAAATAAAATTTTTTTCATAAAAATTGCTCGTGTAGACAGGGCTTAAGCAACTGGCTCAAAGGTTCGTGCACAGGTAGCCCAGTTAACACCGTCACGGTGTCAATTTTTTTTTGTAAATTACTAGTTTTAGAATATAGCATAAAGAAAAATTTTGCACGTGCTGCATTCTATTTTGATAATGGTTTGTTAGTGTTAAAATGCAAACAATGTTGTTTAACTTTTGAGGGAGAAACTCACGCTGTGAATGTTATGAGTTTAGGAAACAAAGAAACAAACAAAAGATTTGGTATCTAAAAACTTTTGCTTGTTCTTCAAAAGGAAAGTTCCATTGTTGCTATGACGGTAGTCTTCTTTAGTAATTGAATAATTGAATTTATTCTAGAAACACAAATGAAATACCAAGTAAGTTTGCGCACAAATATTTAATATTTTCACTGTTGCTATGGTTTCATAATAGTTCAATTGAAAGCTTTGGAATTTGGAACTCGTGCAGTTCACGTGCCTTGAAGAGCGTCTTCGACGTAATTTTGGTCGTTTTTTCTCAAATAATTCGTTGTTGATCTCATAAAACGTGGCGAGTCCCTGGCCTTACCCTCTTTGTTCTAGACATAGCCGTACTTAGCTAAATTCCTGCAGCACTTTTGTGACACTCGAGATATCTTTTATCGGCCCAGTATACAAACCATACTGCCCTTCACTGCGCCATTTCCAGCTTATTGATGTTTCTACAGTTTCTTCCATACTGCGCATGTTAATTTGTCTAAGTCGTCTTGCAGTATTTGAGTATCTACTTCAGTAATTAAGGCAGAGCATTATAATAGAACAGGAACAAGCAAGGTCTAAGGGTTGAACTTTGTGGCATCTCATCGGTACTAGGTCCGAAGATTTACCTTTAAGGACTAGAGACTGAGAGTGGACGTATAAAAAACATGTAATCCAGTGGTTGGTTTTACCACAAATCCCATAATGCTGTACTTTCCAGATAAGAAGTCGGTGCTTGACTTAATCGAAGGTCTCAGTGAACTCCATAACTGACTGGGCCCCAGAGTGCTTCGATTTCATTAGGTCAGGTACAAATCCATGCTAATGGGTTTCGCAGGATCGCTTGACCTAAAGCCGAGTTGTAGATTATAGAGGTGTTATGTTATGATGAAATTGATGATCATGATGAAATTGATGATGATCATGATGAAATTGATGATGATGACTACGATGATAAAGCC
>JAOBAY020079235.1:0-11008 GCA_025331085.2 Zoanthus sociatus
TATATTAAATGTTTCTTTTCGGGTATATTGGTATTCCACTACCCATCCTGGGTATATTAAATGTTTCTTTTCGGGTACATTAGTATTCCAATACCCATCCTGGGCAAACATGAAAGGAAAAACATCAAAATATATCCGAGACAATTTCTAGATTTTTCGAAGTGTCTTAATATAGCTAGTTACTAAAATAGGCTTCTATTTTTATTTGTGCAAACTGATCAACGGAAATATTTAAATTGTTAAGTGTTTTCGTGTCGTCAATGGTTTAAGGTATTTATTAATTCAGTATAATTTACATCAAACATCCAGTATATAAAGCAAGAACATAAAATTTCAAGTTGCTATTCATTCTTTAAACAGCTCTGCAAGAGGGAAGTTTATAAAACGCAAACTCAAGTTAAATTAAATCCGAACTCCAAGCTCGGGCTAGAGAAAAGAGAAGTCGATGACTGAGCAAAAACCAGTTACTGAAATTTAAAAATTAGAATATTTCAAAATAGGGTTTATATTAATAAAAAAAGGTAATGACATTGCAAACGACAATAATGACCACAGTAAATTAGAATTTGATTTTTTCTGCAAGCGTTTTTCAAAAAGCTGTCATACAAGCTGTGTCTCGTTGGACGTCAAAATTTTAGTTGACTAAAGCTCCTAATTCTTATTTGCTTTTATCAAATTTAGTAGTTTTAAATTTAAAAAATAAATAAAAAGAAAAAACAATGGAAAAACGAACTTCCAATACATAGCTTTAATGTCCAATAATTCTTTGTTGAGTTAAGCTACAAATTTGAGTCAGACTATCGTAACAATGTTTCAGCCGATCGACGAGGCTCACAAAATCTTTTCATTATTACATTATGCAGTGCAAGGATCCAGGGTGAGTTGTTCAAAGGCTGGTTAACTTTAATCTTGGCTGGTTTAGGTAATTCACGCAGCAATTTTTTTCTAGGAAAAGGTTTATGATTCCTACAAATTACGATTCAGATATTTGTTAATCCCAAACTTACTGCTTTCTGTATAAAGTTAGAAAAAAGAGCATGGATTTAAAACTAACCCTAGGTTAGTGCTAATTGACTCAGTTTGAACAACTAGACCCTGATTACTAGAGCAACTTCTGCCGACAAAAGTTTGACTTAACAAAAACGTCATCCGCTTGCAAAACTTTTGCGATGATCGCGTAGGTTAGATATTCAACTTTAGCTTGTCTAACTTATGCACTATAATTTCTTGCCTAACAATTAAAAAAAAAAAACCTACTCAACAAGTATCTAGTTCATTGAGTGTTATATACTTTTTGTCAATGTAACCCTCGTCCTTCAAATGAAGAAACAAACGCGTATAATCCATAAAAGCTGTTTACTTCAGGTGTAACCAAAAATCTCAACCTTTTTCTGTTAGTCTAGTTTGAACATATTCCAGTTTGCAGAAAAACAAAGTTCCATATTTTAAACATCGATATGAATAAAGTTATGGACAGAGAAATTTAGTGGAGGAGGAGGCGCGCGTGCCGTATCCAATGACGCAAACTGATTTTAAGAACGCAATTCCGTTATTGACTGAAAGGAATCATTGTTTAGACTGTAGTATTGCTTTGATTGACGTCATTGAGTGGCTAAATATAGTTCCTAAAACAATGAAGGTTGAATTAACCCAAAGTAAGCAAGTTTAATTGGCAACCTTATGGTTGTTACTCCTTAAAATGAAAAAAGCTATGTTGCGAACAGGCAATATTTTAGAAACGAAAATTTAATCATGTGCATAGTGGGTAACACGATCCGCGTGCAAAATTCTTGTTAATGGCATTGAATTGTGAATAAAGCTGAAATTGGTCAAAGTCTAAAAGTTTCCAAGAAAAATATTAAGATAAATTTTCGCTTCTGAACAAGATTCAGAAACATTGAATAATTCATTTCCTCAACAATTGGCAATTGTATAATCATTAAAATACCTTTTTTATTTAAAAACTCTATTTGAATATAAGTGAAAAATCGTTACAAATGGCGAACCAAACTACAGGGGAGGTAGCAATTGAGATCAAATGTTAAAATGCCGAACGTTGAACAACAAAAAAGAATTTTCAGACAAAGATAAAGAAAGTTAAATTCGTTTGAACTAGTTTTCGACTGGAAAGTTTATGAAAAAGTTTCAGATGCGAGATTAGCCGCGGTGTACGAGGTTTTTGATCTTCCATTATCAGGCCTGACTTGGTCAAGCAATTAGAAAGATAGTCCTTCGATAATTTTACGAAGCTCGTTGACTTGGCAAAACGCCGCATTTATTAGACAATTCAAGTTGGTGTTCAACACCAAATCATCGTAGTGTAAATCCTCGTGTATACGTTTCCAGCATTAGCATTCATTTAACAACTAGGACGCGGGGCTGACGCTTAAAACGTCATCTTTTAAATGCAAGCACAAAACTCTTAAGATAGCGATGATTATAAATTCATCGCGACCTTGATTTTTCTATTAAATTACGTGATTAGAAAGATATATTCGTCTAAATTTCAAACCAAAAACCTGCAACTGAAAACATCACCCAAGGATTCAGTTTTCTATGTATATCAAATAAATGAAATGACCTGATAGTTGAACTTACCAAACTATGATAGAATCCCAGTCCGACATTTTGATCAACGATAACAGATTTTTTTTTTGTATGACCGGGCTTGAAAGAACGTTTACCAATCTAGGTATATTTTTTAATTTCTATTGCTTTTATTAGAATCTATTTTTCTTTACTTCAAAAGTTTATTTTGGTTTGAATGCAAAAATCGTTTTTCAGTTCTCAAATTGTTTTGCGGTTAGTAACTTGTAAAATGGTGGTTAAATCACTCTTTTGCACTCGTGAACGAATTCTTTAAGATTTTAAGATAACTATTAAGAACTTTAGCTATAATTTTTAGCCGTTGAATATACTAAAAGGCTAAAAATTGTTACTAACAAAATGGAAAAAGCTTCCCGTATTTCTTATTGTACTCTGCTCAGATTTACGGCAATTTTAAATCAATTCTTACAACAAAGTTCACACTTTTTCTCTCAAAATTATTCCGAAATGTTTCTATTCTGTGCAAGAAACGACCACATACATAAAAATTTGAAAGGAAAAAAAATGACAAGCTGCTCCGAACAAACGCGATTATTCAGCAAAAGCAAACTGATTGAACTTTTTGCTAAATGGTGGAGTGAGGGTTGGTAACAAAAAACAAATTCGATTTCCCTGTTTTTGCTTTGCCGTCTGACCGCTCGCTTATAAATTCAACTTGAAATTAATGTTGCCGCTGAAAGGAATAAATCCACAAAGCAAAAGTTGGATGCCAATTTTTATTGGGTATTGTACGGTTAGCGAAAACCAAACAATAGCTTTTTATCATAGGTTATCCTATTTGAGCTCCCTTAGCAGCGAAGCTCAGTGGGTTAACTTTTGTGTGTAAAGTTTTTCGTCAACAACAAAAAACTATAATCTAGTAGTAGATAATAACAGCGAAAAAAGGACCGCACTATCAGCAGAATTTCCCATTCACACATAAAGTTCAAATATCCGGTATAAACAAAACGACCAGATAAACGGCACACATAAGAAAAACTTGTTCCAATTTTGAAGACAGTATATATCTCGAAAACACAACTTACCCAACAATAACCACGACAAAATCAAGAATGTTCCACCCGTTTCGGAGATACGCGTTTGGATGAAAAAGGAAGCCATAAGCGATAATCTTTATCACAGCTTCGATGAAATAAATGACGACAAAAACCAATTCGGCTACTTCCTGCAGAAAACAGAGACGAGAAAATCCAATTTTGAATGAATAATGTTGTCAAGTTTTCCCAAAAGTTCACTTATACTCACTCACAATAGCGGAATTACCACATTTCACATTTATTATGAGAGTTTTATGCGGCTTACCAAGTTTTTGTTTAACTCCGTTGTGTCTCCGTTTGGCAAGGGTTTGTCCAGCGTTAGCACAATGCAGTTGCTTGCAATCGTCAAAAGTATAAAATATTCAAACGTCCTGGCTATCGTCAAGGACAAAACAGAATTGCGATTGTCCACATGAGGGAAAACAATTACAAAAGTAAGCGAGTCTAACATGAGCGTTATAAATTAATCACTAGTTTTTGTTTATTGGTAATAACTTCATTTTGCTTTTCCAGTGAAAAGTCAAAATAGAATGCAAAACTACAAAAACAGTTGCCAAAGCGATGTTTTCATCTTTTTTTTCAATAAAAATACTTCAAAACCAAATTGACTTCAACTAAATTTTGACTTGATTTGCGATACGTAAGGTTAAAGCTTGACCCAAGTGTACTGTGTAACATGAAACTTGGTGGAACTATAAATCCGAGCAAGGAACCAGAGTACGAAGTTATTGCGAAGCTAGCTCTCAACAGGAAAACAAGCAATTTACTTGCCTCCTAAAAGACAATTAGGAAAATAAAATCTAAATTCAAACATAAATTTCCCCCAAAAGGATATTTTGATTCAACAACTTTCTTGCAGTAGAATCGCAGGGAATTGTCTTCTCCTAAACAGAGTAAGGCTCTGTTCGAGCGATTCGCCACTTCTAGGACATGATCTCCATACAACGACATGGAGCGGTACTTTCGCTGGAAGGCTTCAGTCGCAGCGCGAAGTTTTCTGTTTTCAGTGCCAGCCAATGTTTTGTTCGTCTCTTCTTCTGCCATCGAACCATGTCAATTATACAACCTACAATTCCTATTATACTAAAACGCTGGTGAAACAAGAAAGAAAGCCATTAATACGGCATAAAACGTTGGGATTTTTCATTACTTTCAAGCCGATCTCGGCTTGCAGTACGTAAAGAAAATTATTCCTAAATTAAAAATGCGTTGTCAAAGTCTATAATTTACATACAACGCCGGCCAATCGTCATTCGCTGCCCATATTGCTGAATGGATGTCTCTATCAGCTTGTGTAATTGGTATATCTTGAAAAATAAAAGACAGTGCTGTTCTTTTCTCGCAAATACAGCTGCCTTGCTGCATCAAATTAACGGAACAAGGCTTTGAAAACTATCGTCATTGTCCGACGTTTTTGGAAGGGATATTTTCGTTAGTGAGACTGAGAATTGAATATATACACGGCTAAAATTTATTCTCAGTTTTAATATTGAAAATTTATGTTCCATAAACATTTGTATTACTGTGGTGTCGCCGTTTTTAACAAAACAGGATTTAAAAGGAACACGAATCTTGATTTTTGTTTCTAGCTGTTCGGTGATAACATTCTTATCCAGTTCGAGATTTTACTGAAAGGTAACTTTGGAACACCGACATTATATTACTTTCAATTCAATGTGATAAAAAAACTCAATGAAGATTTCCATATTTTTAATTCTGACAAAATTCGCCACAGTAGGAAAGTTTAATTGTGTGAAATGATGCGGTTTTATACCCGCCAAACTACACAAAGACAAAAAACACGAATGACTCAAAACAATCCCCAGAAGCGGACAATAATTTTAACTATCATGATGGACTTTAACTTCCAATTGTTGACTTAAATTTCGTTAATTTTCTCTGATCAACTGCGACGATCAAACTGACCAGTCGATCTTAAGTTTACTTAAGCTAAAAAAGAACGCGTAGAAAAGCAGCAAGATAACAACGCTTTAATCTCTAACAACTCTTCCGCAACCGTTCCAGTGTTCAAAGTGTCGCTTCTCTCGTTACCATGTCAAACTGGGTCAATTTTTGATGCTTCTTACAAAATTTATAAAGGACAATAAAACCTATTTTTTAACTATTTGTTCGATTGTTTGATCGATAGATTATCCATAATTGTCTTCAGCTAAAAACATTGTTCTGCCATCTGGCAACAAGAGAAGACTTTCAGCACTTTTAACTGAATCACGTTTTTGATGTGGTTCAGAACTGACTAAACGGTAAATATAGAATCTTTGAGGTTATTAGCTGGTACGTTTCAACCGCAATGTACAAAGACTGCTTAATTTTGAGAAGCAGAACAAATTTTGTTTTAAAAAAAAGTCAACATTAAAAAAGTACGGATATTTGCATAAGTCTATAAGGTTTACCTACAGTCGCTGTAAAACTTCAATGTGTCGCTCGCTGCCTCTTGCGGCAGTGGCTCTTGTGACAATTGCCACAACTCTCGGGCGTCTTTTTTAGCCAAGAAGACCTAATATATTTATATAAATATTTATAAAAATGAAATTATGGCACGTAAATCTGCGATTGAAATACGGCTTTCAACAAATAGCACGAGAAAGCAGCGGTGGAATACAAAAAAGTTAAATTTAGTAATTATTTTTTTTATTTGAAAATCCAAAGCAAGTTTGAAAAACATAAGTGCTAAATCTACTTGAAAAATTAGCAGTATACGGAAATTGCCTGAATCACTAAATTAATGCTAGGGTTTGGAATGGAGTGAAAGGTTGAAACATAAAAAAGCCAAAAGGTAAATCTGTGAAGTGTGACAACATTTCAAAAACAGTCTTACATCATGTATTGTCAGTTGTCCGAAATGCGCTAGTTTTAAATTTTAATGAACGATAGTTGAGCTATGAAACAAAATTCTTTTCAAATAAAATAAATCAAACGTCGAAAAAATTTGTTAGAAAATTGGAGAAACAGTATAAAAAAATGACCATTTATGGTTTGCTATATTGCGTTATTTCCATTCAGTTCTAAAATTGATTCAGGTGGTAAATTCGCGTTTTCTCCTCAGTCTTAAAACCGAAATTCAATATAGCATAAATTTCTATCTAAATCAGGCTGAGAGATACCCAAGGAAAACTTATTATCTATACTACTTTTAAACATAAATGTAGCTTCAAGTTAGAAATCAAATTTCTTGCAGCAACTGAAACTAAACTGGTGTTTCTATTTATTTACGGAAGAAAACATACTTTTAAGTAGTTTTTACAACAATGGCAACACAAAACTCAATGGATCCTAACTTCATCAAAGTTTCTGCCTAATATAAGCACTTAGATTGAATGAAGTTAATTACTCCAAAATCATTCTATTTCACAGTGACCATATTCGGTTTTGAACTGTTCATTTACACGTTTCTTACTTGCCTGGAAGTCCTAATGCTGCACACAACATTTCTATATGTTATCAATAATTCTAACAGCTGATATTTCTCCGTGATTGTCTCCCAATATTTCATTCAACAAAGCAAACTGGGTTTTTCAAACGTCTTTTTTAACAGTGACGTGACTATAGATATAAATAACTCCTGACGTCATCATACAGCTGTTTTGCCTAGGAAAAAAACTGATTTCTCGCCATCTTGTTTGATCGTCTTCAGTTTCTTTTTATACACGCCTCCAAGTGATTATATACAACACATGATTCTAACAGGGAGCCTTTTCTTTCGATTCTGGATTTAGTGAACACTATCAAAGTGTAAAGTGTGTTAGTTGGGAAATCTAATGAGTTGCTAAAGAACGAGCAATAACTTGGCATTGTGTTTAATATGTATGAGGTGGAAAGAAAAAGAGAGACAAAAACATAAAACATCCACAAAATTTTGATTTTCTCCTGAATTTTGTAGCAGTATTTTTATTCTAACTTAAACCTCGACTAAAAAATATACTAAATTTAATATAATAATTACTAAAAATTCAAAGATAATCAACAACATAACAAAAAAAAAACAGAATTGATTTAGGAAAAAGAAAGTTAATGTTAATAGATCGGCTGCTGGAGAAAACCTATGCACTCAGAAAAAAATGGAAATTTGCGCTAACCGATAAAACAACTTCATCAAAACCATGGCTTCAGCTAAATCTAAGTGTTTCAATAAATGCTTGTGTCTTAGAAACAGCGTTAAAAATACAAATGTTTTTAGACAATGAATAAGAATATGTCAAAGTATATTTTAATTATTAGAAAATATTTCCGGGTTCCAGTTATCAAACTAAAAATTATACAACAAGCAAAACTTCGAAGTCTAAGAAATTTATTTCCTGATTCGAGGAAAAAAAGACACTAACAAATAAAGTCTTTGATATACTGACATCAACATTTTGACAAACTAGTTCTTTTGCTTCCTTTCCCTAGCAAAGAGGCTACCTGTTCCTTGCTGTCTCTTTTTCAACTCCTCAATTTTCTTTTTATTAAAATCATCACGGAAAGAATTTGTTTCAATGACATTTGCCCACACACACAACCAAGTTATACGCATGCGCGTAATACGTACTTCTATAGCCTCATAAACAATTACTGTTGAATATTTCAAGTTTCCCTTTCATCTTTTCGTACTTAAGTTAAGCGAAACCTAGAAAGCATATTTGAAAATGATCAAACAATAAGATGAAGGGAAAAAAACATCCGCAACATTACTTCAAACAGACAACTGTGTTTTTGATTTACAACTATAGATAGATTTCTTTCGGTCTACTCAGTTTTGAATATTGTAAATATATTACTACGAGCTGATTTTATATTTGAAAAATGCATTTTTCCTCAAGATATTTTGGCTTAAACACTGCTATTATTCAAGGGTAATCGCTAAAAACCTAAAATATAAACATTTAAGCGGAAATGTCAAATTATTCTAGTGGTAGATACTATATTTGAAAACCGCCACGAGCTGACGAGATTTCACTAGCTTCATCTAACAAATCTTTGCGCAAACAACACCTATGAATATGATGCTTGGAAACGACTTTTACTTTTGTCAATGTTAAGATGACAGTTCCCATAACCTCTAAATGATGGAAACTGGTAAAAGGCCATTAGTAAACTCTACTTTGATTTAATCTAGTTATATACTGCCTGCACTGTCCTTTTGAAACATCGAGATTACTTCAAAGTATCAATCTTATTCTTGGTGTTTATTTCCTTTATTAGTTGCACTTACTTCGAAAGCCCACCAACAATAACGTTTCAGTTTGGCTTTTTAATGACGTCACAAACGTTTCTTTCAAACAATTATGCGTTTACTAATGATTATCCAAACATCTAGTAATTCCTCGTTAATCAACATTTTCCTTAATCCTTTAAGCGATTCAATTTTGTCATTAAGTTTATTCAAAATTTATAAAAATAACTAAAAATTGAATGTGCTTTTTTAGGGTTTGAGTTTAATTTCCATTTCTTTTCTGAATGAAGAAGAGTTAAAGATAGAAATGGTATAATCTCCTTTTTTCATTTGAACTCTATTGCTCGTTTAAAAATTCGTATTTTCCTCTACTAAACGTTCGCAACTAACGCAAACTAAATTCACACAAGACACCAGCTATATATGTGTGTCAAGTTTTAAAAACTGATCATGCGCCAAAACTCTTATAAAATGATTTATCTTTTGAATATGATAACTAGTTAGTCGCAGATATGATTCTATAAATCGATATTTTTTAATTTTTTTTTCGCCTTATCTAAGTGACACATCAGTTATAGTTACAATTTTAGTTTCTTTCAGCAGTGTAAGTTTACGATTGACCGCACGAAATCTAAGCATTATCTCCGTATTCTAATCTGAAATAAAGAAATCTGATATGAGCCATTTGCAAAAAGAAATTGAAAGGACAAAAATTAGTTACTTCAAGGTTTAAATTTGCATAGTAATGCAAATTCTCCTTTTTAAAAGTATACGTTTATTAACAGCGATTAATTTATGACTAGACCCAACACCAATCAAGATTGTGAACCCTTGTGAGCCCACTTTTGAATCATTTTTAAGCTGGCGATTTCACTTTAATTTTTTCATATTAAAAATTACATATGGGGTACTTACACAATAATCACGAGTAAATTTCATGTTATTGTTGACGATAAAACTTCTATAAAAAGGGAAGTTGGTTATTAAATGAATAAAAACAGTCGACATCATTCAAAACTGCGGGCATTAAATTGGTCATATCAAATGCTCTCCATGCTTGCCTGATACAACTCTATACAGTACAGAGAATCCACTGAAAGAATCGAATGCTGAATGTATCATGTTCTTCCGTATATTTAACATTGGGTAGTTTATGCCATGTGCACAGGGCTTTATATTAAAGGCAAAACAACAATAACATGATATTGAATGCAATCGGAAACCATTCGAGTTCCAGGTAGGATTTGAACCAACGATCTAGAGGAAAGCTCTAACCAATGAGCTACTGCAGACTCTATGGAAAGCAAGAGTCAACTTTTGGAGAAAACAAAGTGGTTAGAGCATCCGACTGGATCACGAAAGGGTTGTGGGTTCAAATTCCATCTGGGGCTCGGATTTTTTTTCCGACTTCTCAATGTATTTAATATCAAGCATTTGGCTTTAGTAAAAAAACTGAAAATAAAAAACGTATCTAAGCAGCTGATAAGCACAAATTTACCTCAAGATACTAGCAGATCAACAATAAAAGAGCTGTTTCCAAGGCGAAAGATTCGCCTAAGCACAATCCTTGAACAAAAGTTGCTATAAAAAACTGACACAATTAACTAACATATGAAATTTGGTATTACTGGTATATTGGATCATACCTAGTGTGTTGGATAATACCTAGTATATTGAGTCATGCCTAGCATTGGATTATACCAAGTAAATTGGATCATACCTAGTATATTGGATCAAAACCAACATACTGGACCACACCTAGTATGACGCATCATGCCAATATACTGAACCATACCAAATACATTGGATCATGCCTAGTATAATGGATCATGCCTAGTATATTGGGTCATGCATAGTTTATTATATCACACATAGTATATTGGATCATACCTAGTATATTGGATCATACACAGTATATTGAATCATGCATAGTATATTGGATTATACCTAGTACCACGGTGGGGCCAAACCACCCCTCAGATCAAATGTGTCATGAAATTCTTGGGTTTTTTGCATAATTTGCAATAACTTTGTTACTGTTCATCATATAACTACCAAACGTGGCACGTAGGCATCAGACAATATGCGAATTATTTTGACATCAGTTTTGACACGAAATATCTAATTATGACGTCACAATTGATGACGTCATATCATGGTCTTGATTCCAATTTACTAAAATCAAAATGAT
>JAOBAY020079246.1:0-11006 GCA_025331085.2 Zoanthus sociatus
TTCTTCTTCTTCTTCTTCTTCTTCTTCTTCTTCTTCTTCTTCTTCTTCTTCTTCTTCTTCTTCTTATTATTATTATTTCTATGTATAAGCTAAATCTTGTTTATTGGCTTCATGGGACAAGAACTTGTAAAGTGGAGTCCTTTGAATCCATCACTAGTTAGTCTTTATATAAAATACTGTGACTCTATAAAATACTTCAAAGTATGATGGTGGGAGGTTGTGGCACATATTTTGTTTTAAAAGACTCATACAAAAAATACAAATCTTGCCAGTGAGACAAATATAATTTGTTATTTAAACCATGTACATCAGGTACATTTGCTCCCTGCAATAATGACACTGAATTGTTTTGCTTCAGCTTGATGGGTATATTGCCAGAAACTTCAAGAACCAGAAATCAGTGTTTGGGACAGCCTTGGATCCATTATCTGACAAGATATTCATAAGCACCCTAATATTATCATTAACTGCAGTATCTCTGCTCCCAGGTTAGCACAGAAACTGCTTTCCTATTAGTATTGTAAATACATTTGATTGATACTTTCTGAAGAGAGACTCATTTTAGTGTTTAATCACAATGGCGAGGGGATTTGGTATGACGTGTACCGTTCTAGTGCCATAGTGCGGGGGCTTGAACTCCTAGGGAGTCCGGAAATTCATAAAATATGCATAATTATGGTTATCTACAGTAAGTGCAGTTTCCTGCATTCCCTGGTCCAAAATTCATGTTAACTAGGAAGGTCTTTTAACTGCTCACAGAACATGAAATACTTGCCAACAAACTTCTCTAGTTTGTCAAGAAACTTGAAAAAATATATTTATATATCAGTAGATACCTCATCCTTTTTTTTACGGTTATCTATAGATAGCATGTTCAATCTTCTTAAAATATTTGATTGAAGGCATTTTTTAATCAAGTTAAACTAATAATTATAGTATCTGTATCTGTCCTTTACCTACTGATCTTTTCTAATTTTATACTTTGGCAAAGTGATGAACTACTTTTATTACTAGTACTGGAAAACAAGAAGCTGCTGCAAAAACTCCTTTCTGTCAACTGTGAGTGAAGTGACATGCAAACAACATGATCAACGAATGAATGTTCCATTAAAATGACATTTGCGGTTTTTAGCCTTTTGCATAAATTATATTTAAGCTAATCCACTCTTCCATTCATTAATAAATAAGTACTATAATGTGATTTTCTGATTTTATGTTCTCTGTAGTTCACATAATTTATATTATATTTTTCATTTATATTGATAAAAAGGTCTCAAGTTAATACTATGCGTCTGTATTCCCAGGGGAACAAAGGGCCTCAACCACACCCCTCTGATGCTCGCGGCTCAGGGAAATTCTCTTCAGCTTGGTCCATGTCTTACCAGCTGCCTTCACCTTAATGCTTCTGCGCCAATTCTGTTTTGGTCAGCCCACATTCTGCTCTCTTGCAGATTCCAGTCAAGGGCTTGCATTAGAAGCAGGCTTGCAGAGTGTGTGACCAATCCATCCCCATTTTCGTTTTTTTGATCTCGGACTCGATTGAGGCTTTTCTGGTCCTCCCACAGTTGTTCATTTAGGATGACTTCTGGCCACCTGATGTTGAGGATGTTCCTGAGACATCTGTTGGTAAATGTCTGGAGTTTGTAGGTGTTGCTCTTTGTAACCCACCAGGTTTCTGAACTGTTAAGTAGGACTCTGACTTGATGTTGGTGTTGAAGTTCCGGATCTTGTTGTGAAGTGAGCGAGCTGTTGATCTCCAGATTGGCTGTAGGGTGTTGAAGGCCTGAAGTACTTTGTTGATTTGTTTGAATGCTTTAATAAACATCAAATTGTGTCCAGCTGGTGCTTGAGAATGGTTATTGAATAATAAAACAGCTGAGAAGAGGATGTGATCACAAATGTCCGAATGTCAATAATTTGTGACTGAAAAAGTAGACAAACACATTAACTATCCACAACTGAACATCTGGCATCTGTCAGTAAATGCAAAATATATGCATTCTTTGGTATTTTTATCTCAGCTTGTGTTTTTATAGCAGTGGAATTCAGAGCCCTAATCCAAAGATTTCAAAGCTCTGGATCCCTGTTATTTTGAAATTGGAAGTCCTGGAGCCTGACTTTTTTAACCCCGGAGCCTACCCTTTGCAAGCTGGTCTAATGGAAAAGAAACAGCAAAACCATTGTTTTTGTTCCAAGTTTGCTTGACAAAGATTTTAACATGTTAAAAACCACTGGACAAAATTGTGACATGCTAAAATAACTCATAGAAAACCCCCTGGAGCATCATATATGTCCACAGGATTTTTTTGCATGGTTATTATAATTTGGAATCCACCATCGATTTTTAAAATCACATACACTGTAGTTTGTATACAAATTATTGAGCCATACAGTAAACTGTTTTTGTCTGCTTGCCATAAAATGATGTAATATAACTTTTACACGGTTGTTAGTTTAGTATAGTAGATTACGATTGTTTACATACTTCTCTTACTGTAACCTAAGAATTAGGGAATTTTTTATCATTATAACTTGTTGAAAGTGAGTGTATTCTTTTTAAACACTTACATTACTCCTATGCTACTGCTGCAGTGATATATTTTGAATTTAAATGATTTTGTCACCAAATGATACTTTTTTCTGTCCTTCAGTTCCTCTTACTGTTTTGATCTTGAGTAGAGATGTTGTTCTAGTGATGAGTGCATTCTACCTAAGATACAAGTCATTGCCGTCACCTGTGAGTAGCATTTATTTAGTTTATCACATTCACCTTTGCTCCCTTTTCTTGCTTCCTTTCTAATCTCGTTCCTAGATGGCTTCTTTTCTCTGCTCGTGTGTGCGAGACACACAGTTGGTAAAATGTATTTTAATCTGTTTTCTAGTTGGCTGCTTCAGAGTGCTAGTTCCCAGGCCCTTTACATTAGCACCAGCTTTCTTGCTGGCATTCAGGTCTGCTGCCATTTTCTCTGTATGGTAAATATTCCATACATGTACATGCGCAGTTAATCAATGTGCCAGAAATCTTGCATGATTTGAAAAGAGATTTTACCAGCTGTGTTTCTAGTGTGAAGCACACGAGGACATCTGGGAATGAGATTAGCATACTTTCAATATTACAGTATGTAAATGTTTTTCTTTCCTCAAATGAGCATTTGTTGTGGTTAGGCCGAATGATAGCTCAATGAACCCAAATTATAACCTATTATAACCTAACCTATTTCACTAAAAACTAAAGTTAATCAAAATCAAAATTCAATATTCTTTAAATTGCACTAGGTAGATCATAGTAAGTTTGAACCTGTTGTCCACCCATGGCCAGTACAGACTGAAGTTGTTTTAATTTTAGTTTTGCTAAGCTTGTTACAGTAACACCAATGCAGCATTTTGATGTACTCTCACCGCCTTAGATTGATTTTATTTCCCTTTAGAATATGTACATGTGTTGTGGCAAATAGTTGATAAATGTTCTAAACGATATACAAACAAATAAATTGCAGTTTCAAAATATTTCTTTTTTGGAGCATAACTGTCCATCTCATTCAGACTAAGATTGGAACCCACATTAATAGTATTTATGAAGTTTTGATTTCATGCAATACTACTTATTACAAACTAGTTGTAAATTGCATTGTCATATTGCTATTGCACTTATAGAATTGAACGAGTAAGTAGTGGAGCTTCGATATATTGTATATAGTCATAGAGGTCTGTCGATAGAAGGTTATGGATAATTAGTACATCTGTATAGTGAATAGTAGCTGTCAACATTTTGTTTCAGAAAACCATTTCAAGATATTTTGATTTCAACTTGCCAACAGTTGAACTTCGTCCAACATTCATTAGTAAGGTAAATACTCTGATAGGATACTTTGATTCCAAGATACTGTAGCTAAAGACAAATGGAGATATACAAGATTGTTTTCAAGATTTACATTACGAGTTTCGTGTAATGTAACGCATCCATTCAGAGCAGATATGTTAACTTAAGGATAAGGTAATAGATCTGCTTATTTTACTGAAATACTTTCAATAGAAATAATTATGTTAAAAAATTTCGTGGATGCGCAGAAATGTATTTTTCCCCTCAAAGTTTAGAAGTCCTTTTCATGAGCTTTAAGAAGATAAAATTTAATCTACCAGAATCGATTTAAAATTTGTTTACTATATAATTACATTATATAATCGACAAAAAACAAAGAAGAAAAATAAGTTTTGAAACACAAAATAGATAAAACTAAGGTATATTTTATCGATGTTAAAAAAGTTTTAAAAAAGCTAACATTTTCGATCAAATGTGCTCATCAGGCTGATGATGATGATGATCACATTTGATCGAAAACGTTAGCTTTTTTAAAAAATTTTTAACATCGATAAAATATACCTTAGTTTTATTAATTTTATAAATATTGGCGAAGATGACTCAAACACAAAATAGCTTTTCGCATTCAGGGAGATCAATCTTTGAAAGAGAAGATCATTTTTGGTCTGCCTTAGATCTTTTGGCTATGGTAATTTGCCTGAAGCAAAATATATTTCATTTTCCATGCAGGTGAACACCGTTCTACAACTTGGATTAGTGGGGTGCACACTACTGGCTCCAATCTTTCATTACGTAGATCACCCTTATCTGCAAGGATGTTGGTAAGTCCATCCTATTTTATTATATATATTTAGTTTGCATACTGCAGTATTCGGGTGGCAGTATAAGACAGTTTATAGTTGCATAACCATTCGAATACTCGGTCAAAACCACCGAGAAAAACATGAAAGAAGCTATCATATCCAGGGGTCTCATTGATTTAGCGTCACTAAAGTTCCTGGATAAAACCGAAAATGGAAATTGAGAAATAACGTAAAAGGATTTATTTGGGAAAGAAAATGAAATATCAAATCTAGTGTTACCAGGTTTGACGTCCGTACTATGCTATGGCGTATTTCCAGAGATTAAGAGTTGAGAAGCATGATCACACACCTGGAGAACAAATTCAACAAGGCAACATTCATTTTCTATTTTTTCATGTAGTATACAGGCTGATCTTGGTCAACAAACAATATTGCTCAACTATGTAGGCTAAAGTTGCATTCAGATCTTTCATAATAAATGTACTCTAGTAAAGGAAATCATGTTTGGTATCAGGATAAATTTCCACTCAAATGAAAGGAGTGTAATATACCTTTTTTAATAAGAAGCAGTAAAATTTTGCTGAGGCTCAATGTTCTTATTTTTTCAGCTATATACGCCAAACTACAGACGTTTAGTACATTAACTGATTTCGTGACCGTGAAAAAGTTTGAAGGAAATACGATAATATATGTATATTGTACAGTACAGCATTTGTTAAGTTGGAGTTTATTAGTATTAAAATAAGTAAGTTCGATGGCTTGCTGCGTTTCACCATTGTTATAAAAGTTTTTTTTCCCCTTAACATTTTCATTTTCAACCTCAGATTGTTCGTAATATGTTCTTATTTTTCAGGCTATTTGAAGCGTCGTTGTTTTATATTAAGTTTGTTCTTATTAAAAAAGTGTATTACTAATTAACAATTAGACCTCGAGTACGACCTCGTGGGCTATTCAAACTCGTAGTCCGTGAGGCCGAGAGATCTAATTGTTTTAGTATAAACCTACTAATCAGTCAAAAAGGATGTTAAAATTAAATTATCGATTAACTCCTCTGATATTATAGACATGCAGCGCTCATTACTATTTTGATCCGCTATCTTTTCTCTAGTAGTAGGCTATCACAAATAGACCTCTAGTAGAGTAGCCAATCAGAATGCAGAGTTAGACCATTAGTAGGTTTATACTACTTAATTGTGTTTGATATTTGGTGACTGATAGGTATGTTGTGGCAGGATCAACAATCCTGTCTGGAGCAAGTTACGTGCTTTCCAAGTCCACCGTACGTTACCTGAAGTAGAGGCCGCTGCCTTGCTTGATCTCATTGGTAAATGAACGAGTTACTCGTGTATTATCCTTGCAGTAATGATGAATACTGACAGTAAAGCGATTTTCCATCACGTCAAAGAAGTTAAAACCTATCTAATTTTATCTAATTTAATCGCAATGTATTATACCATGGCAGTCTGTAAGACTCGATTTTATTTTTATTTTGGACTATAACTTGGCAATATTTTTGGACATCTTATCTGCCGGGTAAATACGTTGTATGGAAGAAGAAAAAACTGATTGTCAAAATGCATTGTGTTTTGGGAAGCAGCAATATTAGGTCGTAGATACTTAATAAATGCTATATTTTACCTGTTTGTTGCAATCTTTTATTGCTTTTTTATAAATGGACGATTATTAGTAGCACCCTTAGTGCTTTTTGGAATAGTGCTTCCTTCATTTCGAAAAAATTTTATTTGCTTTCCTGCAGGTTATATTCACTTCGCAGGAGGTGATTATAGCTGCCATAATACGTGAGTCTCCACCAGTGAGAGAACCGAAAACTCTATAATCACCCGAGTAATTTTACTAAAAGCGCATCTGGTCTTTTTTTTAAGTACGGAGTACGTTTGTTGTTCCAAAATACGTTCACTGTTGATCGTTACACAGTAGGTTATTGTTGTTGCAAAATAGATTGTTCTTGCAAAGTACTTTTGTTGTTGTTGCAAAGTTCATAATGTTGCAATGTACGTTTATTGTTGTTAGGTTGACAGGTTATTGTTGTTGGAAAGTAAGTTCATTGTTGTGTGACATACTTCTTGACTGTAACGACTCGGTAATGAACAAAGTTCAAAGTCAAACACAAGAATTGTCATCTGTAAAGAATGGTCATGCTTAACCTTCAAAAGCAGGGATCTGCTGTCTAATTGCTCTTAATTCCCGTGAAGTTCTCAGTTTAAATGTAAAAAGCATATTATACAAAACTATTCTATTTTATCAATACGTTTCTTAAGTTTATCAATTTTATCGTTAAGCTCGTTCAACAGATTCGTTTCTGTTTCTGAGGTATCGTCTTCCACGAAGAGTCTTATCTCTGTTTTTCGCTGTTGTAAGGCTCCACGAATTGCTAGAGAGACATGCGTATTAATGAACTCTGCCATTTCTTGTTCCTCGAGAATTTCGTCTTCTATTTCTTTTACATCCACATAAGACTCATTCAGAATGACAACGAAGATGTTAACGAAAACGATGGTCATAGTAGACATGTACACTGAAGCATACAACGTGGCTAAGACTGTACTCTCTGGCTGAAGATCCTCCAGAGGCACAGACTTCCCAAGAAGAAACTGTAACTGAGAAACGATCCCTCGTGGGACCGTCACAAACATATCGCTTGTTTTGCCAAATATAATAATTCCAGCGCTAACAAAAGCAAGCTGCAAAGTACCCAGTAGGACTGAGAACGAGACTAAGTATTTCCCAGCAACCTTCAGCAGCCAGGATAATAAAATGACGTGAGAATTAAATCGAATTAGCTTGAGAACTTTTACTGTTGAGAGGAACAGCACAACAGACATTGCAACGTTTTGAGCCTCATGCCAAATTAGAGCTGGGTGAAAGCTAACAGTTGCAAACGGATTTCTTTGAACTTCTTGCACGGGCTTGAGGGTCTCTTTTTGCCTTATGAAATCAAAAACTACCACAAGTACTGCTGAAGTTATAAGTATCAATTGTAACCAGTTCCAAACATCAAAAAAGTATGACAATCTTTGCCGGTAAAACTTGATTCCTTCAACAACGAGGTATCCTATCACCATGATGAGGAAAATTAGCTGGCACATCAACACAAACTCGTTTGCACCCTCTTCAGTACTAAATAAAGAAAGTGGTTCAATTCTGGCTTTAACTGTTGGCGCTCCTGTTGGGGGCAACTCGTAGAAATAGGTCATAGCCGCAGCTAAATTTAAGTTGGTATTGAATATAGTGAACTCCAAAAGAACTGCCCTTGTCTGTCGATCTATCCAACCGTTTTGAACAAGCTCATCCAGGACTCTATTAGCTGTGTTTTCATTGTAACCTAGTTTTGCCACATAACCACCTCCGTTGTACTTTGCGTGCGTCCCAATAACCGGAAGTGTTCCTAGTTCCTCGGGTTTTACGTACCTCCAAGGTCTGGGACACATGGTGAGAGCCAGGGGCCAAGATGTGTTCTCAGGAGGAGGAATCCATCGAGGGAGATTCATCAGAACCGTATATTCTTGTTCAGAGCAATATTTTGAGTAGCAAATAGGCATGTGAGCCATCCGCACTCTACACTGAACTGTTAATAAAAATAAGGTTGAAAAGACTTAAGTTTTTTTGAAGTGTATAAATTCTTCAGTAAGTAACGATATGCATCGTAAAGGTAACGTGATTTTTTATATAATTTAGTTATGTAAACAAGAAAACAAATTTGGGATTTTCCAGTCTTTTGGTGTAAATATCAACTTATTAAAACACCATATTTTGAATTTCGAAAATAGTGGACTTTTACATAATGGTGCCAAGGGCAATAAAGTCAATCCATAAAATAATTAATTCTTTTGTAAAAATTGAGTTGAAGTCGATCCATCCTAACAAATAGTTTTGAAGATATCTGAGAAGGGGTCAAAACTAAGAGTCCTTTTCTTTGAAGCTAATAGGTATTATTAACAATTTGGTGTTTGTGCTTTTATAAAGGCAGAAAAGTGTCCTGCTCGATTCATTTTATATTGGGTCATTGGGTCCTCAGCTTAAAAAGGGGAATTGATCAGCTTTGATTTTTGTCTTTGTTGATTTATACTCTCATCAATCTCATCAATGCAAAATCGCACTTGGAGTCATCGACAGCAAGATGCATCTGGAATCACCTATTCACCCATTTATAGTCGCGTAACAAATTATCATTATTTGACAAGCAATTTCTAACACTACCAAATCTAAGTTTGAAGTTATGACAGATTATTAAAGTAAGCCAAGAAGCCAGCAAGCATTAGTTGACGGATAAAGCACTTACATGCTTCTCTTTGCTCCAGTTAATAATGGTAATAGGACTGAGTAGAGTCCAATTCCGTCTTGTAATCATACGAGTAATTAAAATCAGACGAACGCGAAGTGGGAGTCCGATTATTTTGTTAATCCACAAGTATAATTACAGCCTGAATTGGACGACACGAAGTCCTGTTACCAATTAATCATAATCATTACAATTTCCAAAAAAAAATACAATTTGAAAATTATCTCTTAATCGCAGGTTCTCATTCATGGTTAGTACCCTTTCCAAAAAAAGTAAGTAAGGAAAAAAACTTTAAAAATGGTTTTAAACACCCTTTAAGGGAAACACCCTTTAAGGGTAATTTGTTACGCTGCTATAGTAAGTGTAATCTCCGTTGTGATTGCTGGATTTAACTGAAAATACACTGTCCGATTACAATTCTGTAGATTAAATGTTGCAAAATACAGCAATTTATACACCACTCACATTTGAGGAAATTGTAATGGTTGTGATTAAGATTGAAATTCAAAGAACGAGAGCACTGCATCATTTTTCTAGTCCGATAAATTACGCATGACTTCTTACTGGACGAAATCGAGCAGATAGCTTCAATCGTCTGAGCGATTAATCAACACCAGAGATGCATAATCCATTGCCGATCTTACTAAAGTAATTGTACTTATACGATATGCAAGCCACCCCTAATATGCTTGTATGTATTACATTGCAAAAACTTATATCCAATAAATATATTTTGTTCAAACCTTTTTTTGATCGGAGCTGTCTAAGTCTTGGCATTCCAATAATCATAGACTTCTTGTTAGCAATGAATTCTTCATTTTTCTCAACATCTCCATTATACCATTTACCCGCATAAATTTTTGGAAAGAACGTTCTTTTTAGCCAAAGCCAATAAAGGTCAGTGTTGCGTGCCTAAAACACAAGAGCAATAATTTAAACAACATTGAGAATAGCTATAAGTTATTCAGACAGTGACAGCTTTCTATTAGCTAAATAAACACAGCTACTTAAGGCGTTTTAAAAGCTAAAGTAAATCATTTTCCCAGATTAATGGCTCATTTGAAGCGGTATTTATCTCCTGTTTCCGTAGTGTTAAGAGATGGGAGCCTTTGACTAACCCTAGAACGGATTTATCGCAGATTAGCTCCCAGTAGACGCTGGTACTCCTATCTCGGAATAATGGAAATCTGAGTTAGCTAATGCGGGAAAGATGGTCGCTCTCCGGGCATAGACGGGAGTCGGATCTGAGATCTTGTGGCTAGGAGGCAGATAACAGCTGCTCAAACCACACCGCCTTGCTTGACGGTCTGGGCATCATGAGTATTATGTTACGTCTGCTAGAACACAAATGGAAAAAATTCTCGACAAAATACCGCGGAATACTTGGTAATATGTATGGTACTAAATTTCAGTGAGTAAAAACCTCAGATTTATTAGACTATGAATTCCATAAGCTCTGCGGCTTCCAACAAGTTAAATACAATAGCTGCACGTTAGAATGCATCAGGCTGGGCACCTGCGAGTTATCGCTAAAGCTACAACGTGAAAAGACCTTTTAAAAAGCTGATTTTACACTAATGAAGTAAGCGCAGAAGGAGACAGAAGTGGAGGCGTAAGGTGCTTACGTTCGTGTGTAAATTAAGTGAAGGAGACGGAAGCGAAGACGGATACAGAAGCTGAATTTGGTGTGCTGTCTCCGAATAGGGCTTGAGAACTAATATTATTTTGATTTGTTACGTCTCCGTCTCAGCTTCCGTTCAAACGATTTGCACTGGACATAAGCGACGTAAGAGGTGAAGGAGACGTAACGAAAGAAAGTCTTTCGTTCTGCTTCCTTCACGCATACTCCATTTGATTTACACACGAGCGTCAGCACAAGTAAGAGTTCTCGGACGTAATAAAATGTACTCAGTATTTGTTTAGCTTGATGGAGAAACATTCCTTTGTTCAATTCCGCTCACAAAATTCAAGGCAGAGAAAACAAAACCCTAATAACCAGCACAAAAAATAGAGCTATTTAACAATTAGACCTCTCGGCCTCATGGACTACGAGTTTGAATAGTCCATTCGGCCTACGGCCTCG
>JAOBAY020079255.1:0-11005 GCA_025331085.2 Zoanthus sociatus
CAGACGCTGGTACTCATTTACCTACCCCGGAAGGATGGAAAGCTGAGTTGGCTTAGGCGGAAAAGAAGGTCACACAACTATTCAAATCTCGGCAAACTGCCGGGATCGAACCTGGGACCTTTGTGGTTGGGAAGCAGAGATCTTACTAACAGCACCAACCATGCCCACCCATTTTTCAAGAACCCAGTCCCAAATTCTCTCTTGCCAAAACTATATCAAGTAATTACTACCTCAGTAGCAGCAACTGAAATCGAATCTACCTAAGATACACAACTATCGTGAGTCAGTTGCTTTGGCAAGTTTTGGTTTGTTTATAGGATTGTTCAAAACATTTCCACAAATCCAGGAGTACAGTTATCCATTTTTTTTGTAGGAGTATTCTCTATCACTTGAAGAAATTTGCATAACAGCATGAATTGACGCTTTATTAAAGTTATAATGAACTTTTGAACAGCTGGTGATTTCTGGAAAATAGCAGAAAGGTGAAAATATTTTTTGTAAAAAGGACTTGCAATTACTGATTTTATAACGTGAAAAAAAAACATGGGAACGTATATACAATATTTGAACGGGCAAATACTTTTCAAGTATTTTCTAACATAATAAAACATATATATTGAAAGGGTGCTTTGAGATATTTATCGAGAATGATCGACCCAGCAAAGATGCTCTTTCAGTAATTGTGTAAATCACTCTAATTGTGCTTACCACTATGGATTCCAACACGAAGTTTTAACTTATAACCAGGTTTATGTTGAACAACAAAATCCTTCTTGACAGCGTCTACAAGGTGTAGTGCCATGCGCGATATCTCACTGGCGTGCTTGTGGCCGTTCCGTATTGGTAGTCCTGATACAACCATGTAAGCGTCACCTATGGTCTCAACCTTTAACAACAATAAATAAAGTAGTTTGTTGAATCCACAAATGTAAGCATTGACCAGAAACGTAATAAATACCTTCAATATAATAAAAATTGAGCACAAATATAATATATCCCTCAAATTCAATAAAATATTGACCACAAAAAGCTAATTGATAAATATGTTATTAAGGTCAATTGCTTAATCCGTATCGTAAGTATGGGAACCGAGCATTTTCCTCAAGGTCCGTGCGCTTTGCGCATCAACCATAAATAAAGGAAAAAACGTAAGTCCGTATCTTACGGTACGGACCTCGCACTCATTAAAATTTTGTGAGTCGTATCTTAATGGATCTCAAACTTGGCTTCCACTTCCACTGCTCACTACGAAGTAAAAAATGACAGATAACTACTTTTAAAGTAACAGATTAGTTAATATTTTGTTAGTTTGGCAAATTGCTCTGGTATATATACAGATTACAAACAATGACTGTATAGCTTCTTTGCAGACTTATTTGTGGATCCTAAATAGCGCTATATTATCACCGTTTTAGAAGATGAACATCAAAAACTTGGATTCTAGAAGTCTGAGTGTCTGAATTTGATTCACAAATATAGAGCAAGTTATATGAATTTAAAAAAAACAAGAGAATCGGTTACTTACCTTGTAAACATCATACCCTCGGATAATGTTATCAAATATCGAATAAAGATCATTTAGCATCATAACAACCTACAAATGGAACAATACGAGAGTTTATTGACCAAGTCTTTACTAATGCGATGACAAACCAACTTAATTTTTCCAAGTACAGATATTTTTGAAATAATCGGCCTTCAAGCCTTACGGTCCTGGGTTACAGCCCCGACTTTCCAAATCTATGAGGATTTGTGTGATATTGTTAATCTATTCTGCCTAATCGCTGACTCAGCTTTCCGTTCTTATGGAGTTCATAAAATGAGAACAATTCCTGCTGAAGCTAATCTGCGACAGAATTACTGTCGTGTTTAGCAGAAATCAAATTCTCCTACAACCTTTTTTTTTAGGAAAGTTGTACAGGAACAATGAAGCTCAGATTGGCCGAGGATTAAGAACAATTTACGAACATGCTGAGGCTGAAAAAAAGTGAAAATGGTTTTAGATGAAACTTTACTAAAGCTTGTAATTTACGTTCGCAATGTGCACATTAAAACACAGAAGCACCATTTCACATTTAGTATATCTACTTTTGTCCCAAATGATACACGTATTCATGTAATGCTAACAGTTCCTCAGGCGATCAGCACGTTAAATTTTCAACGCTTTGTCTTTTTGTTTCGATATTTTTCATTATTTGAAACCGTTCACAGAAATACGAACAAATTAAGAACAAATTAAGGCTGAAACAGCTAAACACTTAAGAACAATACTGCTTCTTATCAAAAAAGGCGTGTATATTTACTAAACATTGGCTAGGCTAAAAACAAGCCCCATGACATGACCGCGACTTGGTTGTCCTTTGGTATTAATTAATACATTTTCAGCAATAATTGTAATAAAACTAACCTGCATTGGTGTGCTATCCGCTGAGAGACTTGTAAACCCGACGATGTCGCTGAAGTAAATAGATACCTCCCTAAAACTTTCTGCCTCCACGGCTCTGCCTTTCTTCAGTTGCTCAGCAACGGGCCTGCCGGGAAGATAACATTAAATTTATGAAATGAATATGCGGCCCTTTGTTGATGAGAACTAAATAATATAAAATAGTATTTATATTTAGTACAACGTTTGGTCAACATAGAAAGAACGCAAAGGTTTCATGAACAGCGGGTGCATGAATAGAGGCAATGAATTCGAATAGGCTTCCATTGTAAATACTGAACACTTTTATATCGGCGCCTTTAAGAAACACAAACGTTTTAGCGTATATGCAAAGAAAAACAGCTCGCTCAATAAATATCTTTGAAAAAAAAGCATGACACATTCATACACAAATCCAACACACGTCAATCTTTTTCACACGCGACCATTATCTATCATGCTGTAATGATGCTAATGTTATGAAGATGATGTTGATGATGATGATGGTGATGATGTAATGGTGATAATCATGTGATGTTGATAGTGATGATGATTAAGATGGTGATGATGTAATGGTGATAATCATGTGATGTTGATGGTGATGATGATGATGATGGTGATGATGTAATGGTGATAATCATGTGATATTGATGGTGATGATGATGATGATATATGGGGATGATGAAACAACTGAAAAATAAAATATAATCAAGATTTTTTTTTTCAACTTTTAAATTTAACTTTTGTCTTTATAAGCTAACAATAATCATAATATTTTGAGCCCAGACGTTTTAACCAATGGCTTTTGCAATCAGCCGGCAATTGCTCTACTATATACTGAGCTTTATAACTGATAGACTTTTGGGAGAGCGAAGTCAGTTCATAGGTTGTTTTAGTGTGTTCGAGGAACATTATTGGGGTGTTTTTCAGCATCATGTTATAATAAACATATCATATTTCCGACGACGAATCACCGACACAGAAAACAATCAGATCAAAGCCAATAATTCCTACATTAAAAGAACAAACATATTAATGCATATTTCAAGCACTTAGTCACCTGGGCAACATTCGGTCCAAAAGTGCTTCTGTTTTCTTTTTCTCTTCAATCAATTGCTCCGTCCTCTCATGTACAACTTCCTCTAAGTTGTCAGCGTACTTTTCCATCATGTAAACCATGTTGTCTACGATGTTTGTTTTACTATTAAAGGAAATTGCCAAGGAACTGGTTAACAAGCACTTGTCTAAAATCATTATGGTTAATTGATATTCAAAATTCAATTTGAGCAAAAACGATGTAAGACAAAATAATTATCACTACAAACGCATCAGCGTAACAGAAAGCCTTGAA
Source organism: Zoanthus sociatus (assembly GCA_025331085.2). Taxonomy (NCBI): domain Eukaryota; kingdom Metazoa; phylum Cnidaria; class Anthozoa; order Zoantharia; family Zoanthidae; genus Zoanthus; species Zoanthus sociatus. The sequence goes on from JAOBAY020079255.1 coordinate 3,774, forward strand.
GATAAAACTAAAACAAAGGTTTTGAATCTATTTTTTTCAACATTGCAAGACAAATAAGCGATAAAACTTGAAAGAACCGTATTTTATGTTTCCATATTTAATAATGAAAATTAACCCCATCTTACAAGCGGTTAACGTTGAAAATAACTTTAGAATCATTTATCATATACATAGAAAGCACTATAGAGCTAGTGGGAGTCCGTCGCTTTGGGCGCCTTAAAGAGTGAGCCATTTATCCTTTTTTAAGCCGTCTGTTTACCGCTTTTAAGCCATCTATTTGAATTCTAATCCAGCTATTCTTTTTTTTGCCATCATTTCTTGAAATCAGTCATTAGCTATCCCTTTACGTTTTTAAGTTATCGCAGATTCCCACTGCATAATAAACATATAGTTATAATGGCATCTAAACTTTGCTTTTTCTTTTGAAAACCACCTTCATACTTGAAAATATGTGCGACATTAGGCTTCAACTAATAACAAATTATTAGTATTAAGGCATTGCTTAAAACTGAATTATAAAAAAATGATTTTATGATATATAAATAAATACGTGCGGAGACAAGGACTTCAGAAAATATCTGAGTTTCAGATAGAAATTGAACCAAAAGCTTTTTACACTTGTCGCACTGGTCCATAGGAGTTCATATGGTGAGCGAGGTCACTCTACTGGCTTATGACAAACGATAAAAAATTCTTCAAAGGTGCGAATGGGTTTCTTTTGTTAAAAGCACATTCATTTGAAAATTACTTCAGATACAGTTTTCTGTAGTTCATTAAAAATCAAAGGTTATAATAATACGAAAGACTTAGAAGTTGATAAAATACAGTCGAAGCCCATTAATACGACCACCAACGGGGAAAAAGAAAGTGGTCGTTGTCTGAATGTATTAGTGGTCGCATGAAATCGAACGAGGTTAAAAACAAAGAAATATGCAGTTTGGGAATTCAAAAAGTGGTCGTTGGTTGGATGAACGGGGTGGTCGCATTACCTGGGCCAAAAAAGTGGTCGTAACGAGGTGGTCATATTAACGAGATGGTCGTAAGGCGGGATTTCGCTGCATCTAAAACTGATTCAAAGAGTAACACAAACGAAATTTACTTACATTCCGTTATTGGCAAGTGCTTTGAGGACAGTCTTCTTAATTTCATGGAAGTCAGGCCGCTGCTCCGGTTCTTCATTCCAGCAGTGTTTCATCAGATCATATAACTCTACAATCCCAGTGAGAAGAGTTGGAACAATCGGCCTGTAAGGTGGCATCTCGCCTTCCTTGACTCGCTCAATTATTTCTAACAAAAAATAGGATCTTATTAGCTTTTATTTGAATAAGAGTAGTTTCTGTTAGATAATAAAGTGCTGCAAAGGTTAGTTTCCATTACCTCTGTTTCAAATTTAACTGAGGCCTGTTTCAAATGGGACAATTACATGACTTATGGTGGTTATATAGTATATTTGTGGGCCCAGTAGCATCGTCATTTTGTGCCCGAGCGCAGCAAGGGTATAAACGATGTTACAAGAGCCACAAATAAACTATATGCCCGATAAAAGTCCGTGATGTCACTAATTACTTTTTATCACCACTTTACAAGGCCAAATCGTCCAAAATGTTTAACGTATTTTGTAGCAATCTACACGTGCAAGTATCTGAATAAACATAAACCAAAAAATACTTCAGTCGCTATTTAACGAGACAAAAACCGAAGAGTACTTTATTTTGTCTCGAGAACAAGAATATCAATTTTCAAAAAGCTGACATGTAACAAGAATTATAAGATAGAAAAATTAGCTTTGCTTTAAATTTTTGAAAGCAAAGCGACAACGGCGCCCACAAAGAAAGCGGCTCTAAAATGGTATCCCTGCGACCTTATTGGTTGAACGAGGCATCGCACCACCACCGCAGGCAATCGGAATAAGGGCAGCACGTTTACCTTTGGCCCGTTTATTAATTGGCCGAGCGCAGTGATGATAATACTAAATTTCACTTGATAAAAATACAATACAAATAAAATGTTATGAGAAGAAAATAAAGACTATAGCAATTTTGCAACGAATTTAGCACATGAGATTTAGAATATATAACTCGCCTAAATAATGATATTTTCTATACATTTAATCAAATATAACAATATGGCTGCGTTTGAACCATAGAGAGCTGTAAATAATAACCACTCAGCACTTACACTGAGGGTTCATCATCGCCAATTAATTCCGTCAATCGATATTCTGATGGCAACCCCTGGGCACATGTATCGAAACACCCCGCCAGTGGAATCTGAGGATGTTGATTTATCCAGAAAGCTGCTCGCTACTACTCAAAGCAAAAATCGTTATGCAGAGAGCTTCGCTGTATTGAGATGAACAAACCTTAAAGTCAAAGAACATTTCCTTGACATAAACGAAAACAGAGAGGATTTAAGGAAACTCTATGAATTTAAGGTTCACCTTTTGTCTCGATGTCATAATTAGCACTATACGGGCCATTTCGTGTGTGAAACTCCTGAAGGATGATGGCAAAGCTGTACACGTCACCCTTTTGTGTTCCTTCCGGGGATCGAGGAAACATCCTCAGGATTTCTGGGGCATCCCATAAGGATTCTGTTGGAATAATACAAACTCACTCACTCATCACAAGTATAACAAAAAATAAACTATATTAAAACAAGAAGAGTTATATTATCTAAATATAATCATTATCTAAATCATTGCCCTTATAAATGCCAATCTAAAAAATAGAAGATTTATTCTTTTGCAAGGAACAATAATTAGGAACACTTTTCTATTATCTGTCCTGAATATTGAAGCATTTTCTCTCTCAGACTTCATCACTATATGATATACTCAATTATTGTATATTATATAGTGAAATTTTTAATTGTAACATCTTGATAGTCAAAGAAATGAAATTAAAGATTTATTCTAACACTCGAGTGGATTTTCATGCAATAAGATATTATTTGGAAACCACTAAAACAACGTATCTTCATATTCTTTTTATGACATCAAAATTTCACACTTAAATACTGTAATTGATTTTCCTTCTAATCTATTACACTTTACTAAACAGTTATGCCATATGCTTTTGTTATCAATACCTTCAAAGAACATATCAGTGCTGTTGCTGTTTCTCAAAGCTTTCGACCGAAAGGTGGGAAGGCCATAATCAGTGATCTTCAAAACCCATTGACTGTCTATGAGACAATTTGATGACTTCAAGTTTCCATGAGACTTAATTTCTGAGTTATGGAGAAATATCATTCCCTAGGAGATTAAAAGAAATTATTTTAGAGAGACTCCTCAGTATAAAACTAAAGAAATCTTCGAACTTCATATTTTGAAATGATTAACACTTTAGCTTTTTGCCCAAGCTAAGCTAAGCTAAATCCTTTAGGCAAGCCAAGTGGCCCATGGAGCCGGCGCTTATCTCCGGTTTCTGTAGTTTTATTTCAAGCAAATGAGACTCCCCCTGAATGAGACAGGTTAGCTCCCAGCTGACACTGGGACTCATTTACTCACCCCGGAAGGATAGAAAGCTAAGTACCTTTAGGCAGAAAAGAAGGTCCTACAAATTTTCAGATCTTGAAAGAGCCGGAGATCGAACTGGGAACCTTATCGTCATGAAGCAGAGATCTTACCAACTGCGCCAACCACACCAGCCCAGCTTTACCCAAATTAACGTATGTTTAAAGAAGTTTTTCTTGTTAGATTACAACGTAAATTAAAAATGTGAATTCAAATTCAAAAATGATCTATTGGTAAGAGCTCTGAATCGATATCAAAGATGTCACGTGTCCGAATCCCGTCTATTACATCGATTGTGTACATATATAACCGCGACAATGGTTCACTATAACTGTAATAAAGGATTCAACACGACACTAAATCCAAGGTTCCCTTGAAATATAACATTCAACAAATACAAAGCAATATCCATGAAAAACGCTTGTGGTTTACCTTCTAGCGGTAATATCCAGTAAAACATTGTTTTTTAGTGTTTGAGTGAATATGAATTTCTCAATATTTTCCTTACCTTGATTATGTCTACCACTAATGATGCCACAAACAGATGGTCAATAGTAACATCATGATTTTCCAACACATCCTGCCAGTAAATTACGTTCATTAGTGTCCAATAAGTGATATACAGCCTTCAAACCTTTGAGTGCATGAACGGTAACTATTGCCTAATATCACAATATGTTTTCTCTATTCATTAAAACGACTAAGATTTGATCAATTATTCAAAACTGAATAAGCTAATCGGTTTGCTTAGATAATAACTTAATCACGAATTTTTTTAGAAAATGTATTATTTACTACACAAGATTTGTTGCCTTTTTCAACTATTCATTCATTAACAAACCGACCAGCACAGATGTGACGCCAGTCCTATAAACACGCTAATGGAAATGGTACAGTTAAGCAGCTTTTTAACGCATCTTTACTTAAGGGTAGGGTATGACTCTTTACTTAAAGGTTTGGGATAGGGTATCAATTTCAAACCTTTAAAGGTCTGCGATAGGGTCAGGATTTTGAGCTTAGTGCCTCACATCCCTACCCAAAAGCTAAGAAAACAACCCATCCTCCTCCCCCGCGGGCTAGAACGCTATGTACCATTGACACTTTCTTTGGAGATAAAACCGAGTTAATCCCTAGTATTGGGTAAAGTAGTTAAGTGAATATCAACCAAATCAACTGCTTCCTCACCTGAAGACTTCCTCTCGAGCAGTAGTGCAACACAATACATACATGAGGTGCGTCTGTACACGCGCCAATAAACGGGTTCAGATTTTTGTGTCTAATGTCCCTCATCTGAAGAATAAGATAAAAAGAATTAAGCCAAGCTTTGGTAATAAATAGCAGCCTTCTAACACTTTTAGATCTCTGCTTTTCAACTATCTTAGTCATGTGTTTAAACATGTGAAAATGTTATTGTACTTAGAGAATTGTTTTAGTAACTGTCGAGTTGGAGTTTAGGACGCTTTTCATTCAACAAACTACTTTTTCTTTATATAATGCAAGGACATGTGACATGTGACATGTGACAAGGACATAGACCTCAAGGATCTTACATATTTACACTCGACTTGCTGTATCATCTAGGTTTAATGTTGCAATGTCTGTTGCAATAGTTGAAACCCTGCTGAGTTATATTGCTGATTGCTTGGGTGGCTTGAAGTCATGAGCAACTCTGGTATAAACTAGATTATTCTCAACCTCATCATTTCTCTGATGCATCCGAATATAGTTACGGAACCGCGTCATATTTGAGAAAGTTTTCTGCAGACAGTGTGGCTGCATGTACTTTTGTTATGGCTAAAAGGTCGCACGGCTCTTTGAAGTTTGTGTCTGTTCCACGGTTTGAGTTGCAAACAGCCACTATTGCTGTACGGTTTCATCGTCTTATAAAAGAGATCGATTTACAAATTTCATCAGTATATTTCTGGGCAGATTCTCCAATAGTTCTGTAGTATATAAATAACAGAACTCGTAGATTTAAAACAGATATACGTATCTAACAAAGTAGCAGAAATTGAAGAGTCTAGTCAACCAAGTCAGTGGAAAAACTGCCCAGGAGAACTCAACTCAGCTGATGATGCATTACGCGGATTGTTAGCCAGTCAGTTGTTAACCAAGAAGTGGTGGTCCAGCGTTTTTGGCAAAGTCCAAACATGAATGGCCAAATTTAAAGCTTTGTCTCGATCTTGAAGATCTGGAATAAAGATTGAGAAACCAGTGTTCCTGTTGACAGCTTCGGATAAGTTGAATGTTGTCAAGATATTCGTTGTGGTTAATGCTTCAGCGGAAGATACCATGACTGCCAAAATCCAAATCCTATCTCCTTGAACGTACAAAGGAAAGTGTCTCCAGCAGCCTAGTAGTTGGTCTTACTCCATCTGATATTTAAAATGCTACAAGAGAGAAGTTTTCAGTTACGAAATCAAGTCCTTGGAGAACCAGAAAGAAATTAAGAATTTAAGTGACATTGTCAAACTTAATCCAGTACTGAATGATGGAGTTTTGAGAGTAGGGGGTCGTCTAAGTGAAGCTCCAATCTCATTTGATGCCAAGATCCCGATGATTGTTCCAACAAAACATCATATTACTCGGTTGATAATTGTATCGTTTCACCAGAGGTTAGCACACGCAGGTCAGGATCATATTCTCGTAAGCCTTCGAGAGAAGTTCTGGATACCCAAAGGAAGGTCAGTTGTGCGAAATATTGTACGTGCTTGTCTTAGTTGTAAGAAGGAGAGGGCAAAATGAATGGAACAAATGATGGCTGCCTTGCCTGCATTTCGCACTACAGCTTTTGAACCATGTTTCTGGTGAAACTGAACAACATGAACTGTTGTCGATTATTTTGGCCCACTAAATGTTAAAAGGGGACGATCTGTTGTGAAGCGTTGGGGTGTAACATTTACAGGCATGAATTCTAGAACTACGCATTTGGAACTGACAAGCTCTTTAGAATCAGATTGCTTTATCAATGTTCTGAGAAGATTTATTAATCGCAGAGGAACACCCAAGTTTATTTACTCCGATAATGGAACACACTTTGTTGGTGCTGAGAAAGAAATCAAAGAGGCAATTCATTGTTGAATCAACATCAGATTCAAAACGAGCTGCTTCAAAGAGGATGTAAATGGTTGTTTCAACCACCAAAGGCGTTGCATGCCAGTGGCGTATGGTAACGATTGATACACAGTACAAAAACAGCACTTGAAGCTATTCTTGGTGAAGGCCTCGTTGATGAAGAAGTGCTAGCGACTCTTCATACAAACGTTGAGTCGATTCTTAACTCAACACCTCTATATCCAGTATCTGATGATCTAAACGACTGCGAACCTTTAACTCCGAATCACTTGCTGCTGCAAAGAGAGATCAAAACCTTATCTCCTGGTTTCTTCGTAAACGAGGATGTTTATCTGCGCAAAAAATGGAAACAGACACAAATATTGGCAAACCATTTTTGAAAACGATGGTTAAAAGAATATATTCCGGCATTGCAGGAGCGCCAGAAATGGAGCAGACCTAGTAGGAATGCCCAAATTGGAGATTTAATGCTCCTTGTTGATCACTGCATGCCCAGAAGCAGTTGTCTTCTTGGCCGAATCATAAAAGTCATGCCAGAAAAAAGTAGTCTGATGCGAACAGCACCTGCGTAGCAAGCGTTTCCGTTGCAAAAAAGCAAAAGGAGGGGGTGGGGGAGGGGGAGGAAGGAAACGCTTGCAGA
>JAOBAY020079266.1:0-11004 GCA_025331085.2 Zoanthus sociatus
AAAAGATAAATAAATTTAACTATATATTTTAATAGAAAAAGTAATATATTTAAAATGTTTCATTCAAATGTCTTGTTAAAGTTATAACAGCACATAAAAAAAGACGAAATCTATCTATCATGAAAATTAAAGCGAAAGAGAAGAAGAAAGAAAACATTTTGATTGTAATAAGAATTATCATAGTTTTAATTTGTATTGGAAAACAGTTGCCTGCATCGTAGTGTTACAAGCAAGCGGAAACGCCACTACAACCCAACCAAACCACTTTCTTATTGACGAAATTGTACTCTGCCAAATTAAACCAAGTGATTAACATAATCACCACGTGTCATTACGAGATATTTGGTTCAGCACTTGAAAAGATTGTGTTCTACACATATGGATTCCTCTGTACCAATATTCTCAGCAATTTAATGTCACAACTTATTTAATACTGCTTACCCCTTAAGTGTTTCTGACATAAGAGAGTTTGGATGCTCCCGAGTTTCTCTGTTATTTTGCAATCTTGATATGGGATCTAAAACTGTAGCACGAGCACGTTGGTTGAGAAACTTTTCCTATCCAAATGAAGCCTATATTCACTGCTAGATTTTCAAAACCACAAACTTCTTATTTATGGCTATGCGACGATTTTTGCATACCCGAAGTCATTAGTAAAAGTGAGTCAATCCGTCCCTTAAAACAGAACCTAGCTTTCGTTAGAAAAAAAATTAACTTTTTAAGTAACTAAAGTCCAAATGAAAACACAGACCAAATAGTAAGACAGAAATATTTTACAATCATTGTTACAATTTGGTCCACACAACTTTAGTTGAACTTTCCGCGTGCTGTGCATTTGCAAAATGTATTTGAGCCAGCCGTGAAACGTCACTGAGTAAAGCATATAATTTATAGAAAAAAAAACAACAAAAAAGCGAAACAAAACTAAACAAAAAAAAGACAGAAAAAAAAACAAAACAAAAACAAAACATAAATCATTACTTGATTCTAATTTAAGGCAACTATACCCATTGCTCATGCCTAGTTTATAAAGTAAATTTTGATGTTGCCAGATGTGCATTTTAGACGCATATGACGCTTCGATTAATTTTTAACTTTCAGTTAAGCCCATAGTTTGATTCTAAGAGGGAACTAATATGTAACAGAAATATTTGCGTGTAAGAAGGTTTTATTACACATTTAAGGTGTAAATATTCGTGTAGGCTTTATTAAATATATTAAGAATTATGTACAGCTGAAGTTCAACCAACACAATGTCCTCATGTAACACGGAAACTATATTAATCTTAATATTGTTGAATCATCTAAAAAAAAACACTAGAGTAAAATAATAGGAATGACGTGTGTTGTTTGAAAGTTGGCCTAGCACTGCCCTAAAGAGAGTTTGGACCGTCCTATAATGGATCAAGCCTAATGGATACATGTAACACGTAAAAACATAATTCTCTTTACAATTTTTGAATACTTTGGGTTGTTTAAGATTGTAGTTAAATACAAAAAGCTAAAGGTAATTTGGATAATACAAAGAAGTTACGCAAACGAAAAACAGGATTTTGGTATACGTGTCTATGAACTAAATGGAAACCTTTTAGTGAAAGGAAATGCATTAAGTAAAACAAAAGGACCGTTACATCGACGTTTAGCATAAGATCGAACACAGGGCCCAATATAATATTGGCCAATGTTACAAACTGATCTACGCTGTAAAACATAATTTCAAAGAGTAGTTCGTAGTTTTAGCCAAGCTGTAAAGATGTAAGATCTCATCCCAGAGAATAAAACACATTGCTACCCCGTTGCCTCTGCTGAGCGAGTTTTTGAGTAAAACTGAAGAGTAACCCCTTAATTTACAGACTGCTGTGAGCATTTGTTCTCTGGGTGAGTTTCTTCGAATTTAATTCTAATTTTCTAATTTAATTCTAATGAGCATACGACATGTGGCTTCGCTTTTGATTGCATTCCAGGGAACCTTAATTACTTTAAAAACTAGTCCCCTAATTTTTCTTTAACACTATTTGTTTCCATTTTCGTATATTCTTAATCAACTTTGATAAATAACTTTTTCAAAGTGTTGAATCGTGCAAAGGATAGGAAGCGGACAGAAAAAAAAAAGGGTTAGAATGAAGGTTGTACATGTCAATCAATGAGGAAAACTAAGAAACTAAAAAAGGGAAGGTCATTTTTAAAATAAATTAAACGTGCTGATAAAAAAATACCAAAATCAGATTAAAGTTTTCAAAGTGTATCAGATTCCTCTGGAACAGAAATCGATGAGGAATTAAAAGATAGGCAGACATAAACAGATATACTGCCAGTTACAGTCCCTGACAAAAATAGTGAAACACTTTTGCACCCCTTTCCCCCTTCCAATGTTGTTTGTATGTGCAGCTTGATCCTCGCAACGCCTTCGTTGCCCACAGATTACCGGCCACAAAGAAAGTTAAAAATCGCTTAACTGTAAAATTTACAAGAGACAAACGTGAAGAGATTTACAAGAAATGCGGAAAGCTGAAAACAAAGACAGCAAAAGATCTGCCAACGGTCAAAGCGCAGCCTGAATAGTCTGCAGGAAGCCACAAAGCTGTTTTTTATCTAATAATATATAATAATGTGATTCCAGAGTAATATATTATAAGTACTAACCTCAACTGATTTCAGGGTATAATATATTATTTAGTTTTTTTTTTTTATAGAGATTACATGTTTAAGTAAGACTGTAATTTTAAAATTTATAAAATAAAGTTCTCATATCAACTTTTTTTTAAGTTCATGATGACAACTGCTGGCGTGGATCCAGTGTTGAAAACTTTGATTGATAAATCTTTAAAAAGAAAGCACGATCAACATCAATACAGTTTACTAAACCAGAAACCAAGTAAGAAATTAAAGAAGGATGGAAAATTACATCAACAACAGAATCATAGAAGAAGTAATCCAATATATAATAATACACAAGATGCATTAGATGGAAATGTTCAAAATAATTATCAATCCAAAAAGCAAAAGATTCATTCAAAACAAGTTACTTCACAAAACTTATTAGACAAAAATATTCAAAATATAACTTTGCCACAGTTAATACCAGATGATTTACTATCAATATCGAATGCTCCGTTAACATCTACAAAGTCACTGATTGTAAATAATTCTGAAAAGGAGGACTTTAGTTTAGAAAGAAATATTCAAAGCAATTATCAACCACAAAATTTAGTAAACGGAAATATTCGAAATTTTTCCATTGTAACTTCTCAGCAAAAAGCAAGCGTTTATGTCAAATGCGCCAGACAGCGATGACAAAAGTATAACAGATGAAAAAGATAATGACATTTTAGCTGTAACGTCAACACCTATTAAGGATTTCTCTGGACCACAATTAATTGAAACTTTGACCTCGGTCAATCAACAAGTTGTGTCTCGGCTAGCGAGACAAAACTTACCAAAATGCCATCCGGATACCTTTTCTGGAGCTGCAACACTTTTCCACCCCTAGAAAAATTCCTTTAAAGCTATGATAGAGGATGCGAACGTGTCACCCACACAAGAAATTAACTATTTACGTGGTTTCACGAGCGGAGAACCGCAGCGATTAGTTGACAACTATCGGAAATGCCAACAAAGCGATCCAATTAAGCTACTTGAGAATGTGTGGGCTGAATTAGAGTGACGTTTCGTAAGTGCCGCTGTTGTGACAAATACTTTGTTAGAAAGGATGAATAAAACAGCTAACTTTAGCGTAAGCGACAATAATAGCTTACAGAAATTTGCAGATTTATGCGTGGATGTAGAGAGCCAAACAGCTTGTCTTCCAGGGCTCGCATGCCTCAATTACCCTAACATAATTCAACCACTTGCTAACAAACTTCCCTCTTCAATTCAGAGGAAATGGGAAAAAGAAATTGCACACTATCCAGACAAACACGCCTCAGCTTACCCTCCTTTCTCGTGTTTCGCCAAAAATAAAAAACAATCCAACATTTTAGCAAACAAAAGAATCAATCTTTAACAAAGCCACTGGAGCAAATAAACTGCCGCAAAGAGAAAGTAACTTTCAAAATAAGAGAACCCTAACAACTAAGACTAGTTCTAGTCCCCAGGAAGTGGGCTTAGATGTAGGAAATAGCGTAACGAAAAAATGTCTATTTCATGAGCGCGACGGACATGATCTGACGGAGTGCAAAGCGTTTGCTAAAAGGTCTTTAGAGGAACGTATCGAATGGATTAAAACCTTGGGCTTTTGTTTTTGATGGCTTAAAAAGACTAACCACGTGGCTAGTAGGTGCCCTGTTCCTGTACAGTGCACCGTGTGTGGAGACAAGCAACACGTCGCCCTACTCCACAAGGACAAAGTGCCCAAGCAGAGCGTAACCTCGAAGTGTACCAGTGCGCGCGGAATAAACCAAGGTGGTGTATCCTGCAGTAAGATCCTCCTAGTGGACATCTTCAAGAAAACCAGTCCCAACCAGGTACACAGAATTTACGCCCTAATTGATGAGCAGATTAACTCTTCACTCATCTCGAGCGAGCTGTCGGGCACCCTCAAAATAGATGTCCAACCCACAAAACATTACCTGTCTACCTGCAATAGCAAAGATCAAGAAAAGTTCAGCCGGTGGGTGAGCAACCTTGTCATTCAGTCATTGGATGGACTGCAGGCAGACCTACCGACTCTGGTAGAGTGTGACTCTATACCACAAGACAAAGCATGAGATCCCAACGCCTGAGATGGCGAGGAGGTTCGACCACCTACAGGATGTGGCGAAAGAGATCTCTCCCTTAGACGAAAATGCAAGCATCCATATTCTTATTGGTAGTAATCTGTTTCGTCGTTGTTGATGTAGTCTTTTGCTAGTAGACCGTTTATGTCGTAGAGGCACCATAGTGGAAAATCTGTTGCTGCTTCTGTTTCTCTTGCTGTAGCTGTCCTTGTGTTATTTGGTAATGGTGTTGTCCTTTTAGGTTAAGATGTTTACTGTAGTGTTGAGGAGTTTAATTTTGTTACTATTCTGTAGCATTTCTTTGAAGTTTCTTGGGAACATGCTTGCACAGTAATCGATATTAAAGGGAACTTTAAACCAGGCTGTGTTCCAGTTTTGTTCTCCCAGGCCAACAGCAGTTGGAATGTCATGTTCTGTACTGCCATCGAGATATAATCCATAATGAGTTTTTGAAAAACTCCAGTTGTTGCCGTTGCGGTTAACTTTATAGCCTGGGGTAATGGTGCTGGCATACTGTCGCCACCACCACCGCTGTTATCAGCATTGCTATCAAAGTCGTCATGTGACCTTTTGAGTTATGATTGTTTCTCCTTTTAATGCCATTTATATATTTTTCAGATGGTGTTATCGAAGGATGTTGACAGTGCTATTGATTACTGGACATGTGGTATTCAGCTCTTATTAAGAGTATTTTGGACAAGTACGAGTACATAACTGTGTATCATGAGACTGGGCCTGAAGAGACGTGCAAGAAGAATGTTATTAAAGGAAGTCACTATCATACAATAATTAAGACTCCTAGTAATTTTTGGAATTTAAGTTCCATTCGCAGATTGCGAATGTTATGCCCAGGTAGTTGCTGGGAGAAAGTGCATAAGTGAGGCAGTATTTTATTATATTGTTATGGGCCTAATAAGACTGTTACTGTTGATAATTTATCTGAAGAAGTTCACAATGCTTATCTTAATGAAAGCATTTTAAATGGAGGAGCTTTAGATATCATGAAGGAGTACATGAGTAATCGTGACAAGAAAGATTCAGAGTCTGAGAAAATTAAGCAATATATGAAAGATTTTGATCAGATGTGTGAAATGTATCGCAGTACAGCTGCTGTCGATAAGTCTCAGTTGCATTATTTTCACAGATATGATCGAGAGTTAGTTAAGTTTCTTGCCAAGTACTATTATTCTAATTTGAGTAATATTTGTGCCAAACATGTTAAAGTTGAGTGGGTTGATAAAGATATATAGTTGAATGTGATGAGAGTTTTGTTAAGAATGATCTTGTAACTAATTCATTCTATTGAGAGATCTGCTGTTATTTTGACAAAGTTTTGTGATAATAATGGTATCAATTTGTTTGAGATTCTTGAGAATGTTAAAGATATTTTCAATAAGAGTAGACCCAAAGTGAATACTCTTTACATGCACGGTTTACCTAACTCTGGGAAATCGTACATTTGTCGTTCTCTTTGTTTGTTGGGGAGGTATTATTGTGAGATTAGTAATTCTGCAAGTTTCACTTGGCATATGTTGAAGTGTCAAAGAACTGAGTTTTGATTGAGGAGCCTTGTTTTACTCCAGAGAACGTGGAGACGTTTAAGGTGATTAGTGGAGGGTACAGGACACAGAAGCAAGTCAAGGGATCTGGAGATGTTGTTATTGATCGTGTGCACATATTTGTCACAACAAAGAACCATATTTGGCAATTTGCTAGTGGGGAGGAGGAGGAGGCATTGAGATGTCGTATGGAGAAGCATATTTTTGGTAAAAAGAAGTTAAATCCAAAGGTTTAGGTTTATTTGATGAAAAGGTACGATATGTTTAAGGTGGATGAGTCAGATATGGAGCTGGATGATGCTTGTAATATTTTGATGGATATGCAGGCACTTGCAGATGAACCCGAGTTGAGAGGTAGTATTGAAATTGAAGATGGCATAAATGATGCAATACAAGTGGGATTGTATTGTGATGAAGTTATAAATTATGATGCATGCGAGTGTTGGACTCAGAATTCAGATCCTCCTAGTGGTGGTCATCACGACGGTTGTAAGCATAACCCAATGTATGATGGCAGAGGAAACAAGTGATATGTCGAGCCAGATGTCTCAGTTGTAGTCACCAGCGGAGATACTGGAGATGGAGGAGTTGGATAAGAAGTTAGCAACTCACCGTCACAATTACATGAAGACTGTGTTGCAGAGGAGAAAGATCGGGAAAGCAGAAAGCGAAGTGCTAGTAAAAGGCGTGTAAGCAGACGAGTTGATAGCTCGAGCGAAAGTAGTGGTGAGTCAGACAGCTCCCCAGTTAGTGGTGAATTCTCCTCAGAAGGAGAAGATGCTTTCAGTGAGGAGCTTGCAGAGTTCAGAGACTATCTCAAAGCGAAAAGAGCTAGAGTTAAACAAGGCTGAGGAGAACGTGGAAGAAGCTCCAAAAGTTCCAGAGACACCAGTTGCAAAGAAACGAGAAAGGGTGTGTCAAAACATATTGACAGCGAAAAATAGAAAGTTAGAAAACAACTCTTTGGAGTTGATGCAGATGCAGCAGGCTCCAAAACTAAAGGGAGTAGTAGCTCTGGAAGTGTTCAAAAAGTGCAATCTTGTTCAGGCAATGGAACCAGGAAAGTCATTAAACGAACAGAAATTCGTGATACTGCCAGCCAAACAGATATCGATTCATCTGCCTTCTTATGTGTTCAAAAGCGTGATTTCTCAAGCCAAACTGAAAGTTTACAAGAAGAAATTGGAGAAGCGCAAGAGAGATTGGGGCAACTTATCACTGGATTGCAATACGTTTTTGATAATGCGAATGCACTTGGCTGAAAGTGCTGAAGATTTTTTGTGTTGTATGCGAAAGCATGGTTCTTGTCATTGTGAGCGTCGTTTGATGGGCTCTATTATTAACAGCAGCAGCTGTTGTTGTAAAGTCAACTACCGTGCATGTAAAGAAGTGCATTCATTTTTTTGTTTTTTTGATATTTGTTTGAGAATTATATAAATTCTTAAGTATTGAACATTGAATTATGAACACTGAACATTGCATGAGAATTAAAGCTGAGCTTGTAATTGTAGTTTAGGCATGTTTAATAAAATATTTGAACGCTACCACATTGTTGTTGTTGGGGAGTTTTTGGAGGATTTTTAGTTTTGTAGTTGCCGGCAACACTTGTAGATAAATGTGTTGAGATTTAAAAAATGCCAACGGCGGTGGTTTAAAACTGTCTGAGAGGCGATAATCGACATCCTACACTCATGTAATCTACTGGCTGTTGATTGTAGTTGTAGTTAGAGTAATGGTGCTGGTGGTGAAACGCCCATGTAATTTGACACCTTTAAAATTTTCGCTGTTGGTTTTTGTTTTTTTAGCATTTTTTTTTATTTTTTTTTTTTTTTTTTTTAATTTTTTTTCCCACTTTTCAATTTTTGGCTCCCTGCCAAAAGCAGAATTGAGATGCTTTTTCTCTGTTGGCACAATTATGAGAATATCAGTTTATAAATGAGAATAATTTATTAAGATATTTCATTAATTTGATACTTTATTGATTTATTGACTGACGAAATATTAATGTTTCTAACCTTGAAATCAGCTAAGCAGATTTATTTTATCAATGGACAATGACCAAATATATCTTAAATTAATTTTGCAGGCTCCTTCACACTGAATGAATGTCATTCTTGCAAGGCTGGTTTCAAGGCCGAGCTTGATCTTGAGTGCAGCAAGTGCCATAAGATTACCCCACTACAGACGAGCATGTCAGTGACAAAAAGAGGGACATCTCAAGATATCAAAAGAAGAGCTGTCTATCATTCAGTGGAAAGTGGAGGCGGATATGAAGGGCTGGTATCATTTTGCAGCATAATGAACATACCCTGCATTTCCAAGACAGCTTATTATCAACAAGTGGGAAAAGTTCTTAAAGCTGTGGAGGCTGAGGCTGAAAAGGAAATGAACAAGGTGGCAAACCGTCTTCGATAAAAACTGAGAGACAATGGTCAAGATGTAGGAGATGATGACATCAATGTAGCTGTCAGTTTTAATGGCACCTGGGCAAAGAGGGGCTTCACCTCTCAGAATGGAATTGTTTTTGTAATTTCTGTTGACACCGGTGAGGTACTATGTAATTTCTGTTGACACCGGTGAGGTACTAGACACTTATGTTCTGAACAAACATTGCCAAAAATGCAGCATTAAAAAAGCCCAGTGTAGGGATGATGCTGGTGAATTTGAGGAATGGCGAGTAGAGCACATGTCTGCAGGCCAGTGCGACATCAATTTCACTGGCAGTTCACCTGCAATGGAGGCTGAAGGGGCAGTTACACTCTGGAGTCGCTCGATTGCCAAACACAAAATGCAGTACAAGTGGATGCTTTCCGATGGCAACAGAAAGGCCTTCAATGTAGTTGAATATGTTTATGGTGATGGCTGTGTTGTCGAAAAGCTAGATTGTGTTGGCCATGTTCAGAAGAGGACTGGAAAAGCTCTTCTGAACCTTAAGTCAACAACAAAGGGCAGGCTTTCTGATGACAAAACCATAGGTAGTTGTGGCCGGCTTACTGATGGCAAAATAAAAGACATACAAAGACAGTATGGACTGGCCATTCAACAGAATACCATTTCACACCCCAATCCAACAGAAAAAGAAGTTGATGTTGCTGTGTATGCCATGAAAAAGAACATCATTGCCCTTTTAAACCACTCTGTCCAGATGGCTAACAAAGCTAAACAACATCGGTTTTGCCCTCCTGGAGAAAAATCATGGTGCCAGTGGCAAAAAGATTAGGCTTTTAAGACTAATAAGTACACTGACAAAGAGTGTTTACCAGAGGTGTTGTTAGAAGTACTAAGACCTGTGTTCATGAGGCTTAGTGAGACAGACTTGCTGAAACGGTGTGTGCATGGCACCATACAGAATGCAAACGAGTGTTTAAATTCATTGGTTTGGGCTCGATGCCCAAAACACAAATACCATGGTTATGACACTATCCGATGTGCTGTTGCTGCTGCAGTTTGCCACTTCCATGCAGGGGCAAGCTGCAGAGAAAGTATTATGTAATCGCTTTTTATACCAGGAGGAGCACATACTAGAAGAGCTTCACTGATTTGAGACAGGAAGTGTGTTAGATCTGCGGACATTGCCACAACAGACAAAGCAAAAAAGCGCCGACGAGTGGAGGCGAGGTTGGAAGCAGAAAGAAATGAGGCATTAAGAGAAGCGGAAGGAGTAACTTATGAAGCTGGGTCTTTCTAACCTTTTAAAAACAGCCATTTTTTTCCATTATCCTTTGCCTAAATCTTAATAGAAACAATTGCATAACTTTAAAGGGCTTTTCAGGAAAATGTGTGTTTTCAAATTCAAAAAATAATATCTCAAGAACCATTTATTGTATTGGCATGAAATTTTCAGGGCTATTTTATCTCAATTAGAGCTGTGTGATAAGCGATGGATTTTGGAATAGCTTCAATAGAAAACAAGTTATAGCACTCCTTGGACATTTTAGAAACACTGACCTTTACAATGGCTGTTTGACCTTAAGTTTTCAAGGAAGAGAGATATTCATCGCTTATAACACAGTTTAATGTTATTAAACTGTGTCGACAGACCCGAGACTCTACCAGACCACCGTTGCTAAAGTTTTTAGCAGGGGCCAGTTCTTCAGTTTACTGAAGTACTTTCATGCAGTGAATCCTCAGGATATGCCAGACAAGGAAGACCCATAATATAAACTCTTTAAAATACATCCCGTAACTGATTCACTGTCTGAAAGATTTCTGCAGTTATATAATCCACAAAGGAAACAATCAATTAATGAGGCCATGGTAAAGTTTAAGGGATGAATTAAGTTCTTACAATACATGCCTCTTAAGCCTTGTAAAAGGGGTATAAAGATTTGGTGTAGATGAGATTCACGCAATGGCTATCTTTGCCAGTTTGAAGTATACACAGGTAAAGATGAAACCGACAGCGCACAAGATGGCGCGTCGAAAGGCTTGAGTGCACGTGTAGTTAAAAATCTAACTCGTTGTTTAGTAGGAAAAAACTATTTTCTTTTTATGGATATTTTTTTTTCAGGCATAGACCTTTTTCTCACCCTTTTAAATGAAAACATTTTTTATTGTGGTACATTGCGCGAAAATCGCAAAGGATTTCCGCAATCTTTGAAAGGTTTGAAGTTTGCCAACCAAGGGGACTCAAAATTTTTGAGATTCAGAAAATTAGTTTGCACAGTTTGGAAGGACAAAGCCAAAACAAAAAATGTTAATCTTCTCAGTACACAGTATACTCCAAATCA
>JAOBAY020079277.1:0-11004 GCA_025331085.2 Zoanthus sociatus
AATAATTATCATAAGAAAGAAATGTCTATTATTTCCACTTCTCTAACTGTGTCAGGTCACCCTAAGCCTCAGTTTAATGTAGAAGCTTGGTTACCTTTCAGGAACTGTGAAATGGTCTATTGTCAAATCACAGAATGAGCTTTTAAAATGCTTATCTTTATCAAAAGAATGAATATCTTTTTAGTTTTATAAAGAATAAAGACATTATATTCTTGAAAGTGTTTTGTAAACAGCTCTCTAAGAAATGAAACATATTGAGTAATGAATTAACAAGAAAACCGATTTGACCCAATTTCTGTGTTAAATACAGCACATGTACATGCATTAGCTAGATTACAGAAACCACAACATAAATTATGCAGAGATATTCAACCACCTGAATGAAAGTCCTGTAACCTGTGACATACCGGACAATCCTTACATCCATTGAGAACAATGGATTATGATGAGTCAGGACCAAACCAGAAATGAAGCCCTGAATTTGAGAAACACAGCAGAGAACGACGACTAAGGAAATAAAGAAGATGGGGTGGGGATCCTGGCAACAAGCAGAGTGCAGTGGCAAAAACAGAGCGGGCTGGAGAGCAAATGTTGCAGTTGTATGTGCCCCACGACATGAACAGGACAAATGATGATGACGATGCATTAGCTGAATTGTGATTTGAAGCAAAGCAAAATTAGTTTTACTAAACAATTTCTTAGTTTAATAGAAAAAGGTTTGGCTTGAATGTTGAATATGGCCAGGGTTTGATTCCATGCAGGTTTGCATTCTTGATGCCAGTGAGATTTTTGTCTGACAACTTAATTATTTTGTTAACCACAGGCCTCTGAGATAATTTTTAGTTTAAAAGTAAAAGGTTTGATATTTTCCAGACTATGTTACTGATATTAATTAAAATGTGGAAAAGATTCATTTGACAACTTGCTTTGATTTGAACATTTATATTATGAATATAACTTTCTTTGTGAACAGCTACTGGAAGGTTAATTTTTCAATGCCACCATTTTGTGATATCATGAAAGTTCTTTTTAATCAATCGCAGCTTAGTTTGTTGAAGCTGAAGTATTCAACCATATTACAAAAGTTGTAATTGTCATGGTCTTGCAAAGGTATTGTAATTAAATCACTGTACATTTTTAAGTGGCATTGATGGAACAACACAGACTAGCTCTGCGTCAACTGCTCTGGTTTCATGGGTTAGTTGGGGAGACAGTTGCAGTCACTGTATCACAGGATCCTTGGTTAAAAAGGGGGTTTCACCTTGCAGTTATTATTATTATTATCCAATTATCTTTTTACATAGCCGACTTACTCATGATTAGACATAACATTTTTTTCTTCTACACTAGATATCAGATAGTTTGAATTTAGATTCAATGAGGGATAGAAATTGGCAAATACAAGCATGTTCAGGATTGACAGGAGAGGGTATACAGGTCAGTATGAAGGACTAGGAACTAACGACCTAAATTACTGTGATTTGCAGCTAGCAGAGACAAAAACATTGAAGGTCAAACAGGAGCCCATGAAGTCCCAAGGGATTTACCAACACATCCTTTGTTTCTAATGGGCTATCGTCATCTTTCTTTTGTTATTAATGCACTTTAGTTTGTACAACAATGACATTAGTGTCAACTACTATTCACAGTAGACACAAAAACTATTAATTATTTAATAATTTATAAAGAGGACTAATTTATGTATTCAGTACAGTCAGCGTATCTTCCTTCAAGAAGGGTACAAGCTGTATCTCTAACAATAGAAATAATATTAATACTAATTTTAATATTAGAATGGAGATATTAAATTTACCACAATTCATAAATGCTGGTAGACTTGTTCTATGCTTTGGAAAAAGTTAGTTCAAATAAATAGGCAGCCGGCAATGTGCTGTGTACCACAGATTGTCCATAGCAATATGTTTGTTATAAATTATATACTTCATACAAAATCTTAGATTGTTCATATCAATTTAGCCAATTTAATTAATTTAGTGTAACTTGATTTTTCTTTGTTGATTTGTTTGCAGGAAGGACTGGAGTGGATCAAAACGAATATCCCCGGCAAAAAGAAATGAACAATGCATCAAGAGGGACACCTTGTATTATCTTTAATTATTGCAAATTTGTTGTCTTCAACAGAAAAGGTGTTGTAAGTGTGCAACACTTGTGAACCACTGGTTCCTATATGAACCTATTGCTAAATTTACTGCAGCTGCTATAATTGATTGTTTCCTTTATAACTGAAATGGTTGTGCAACAGAATTTGTATGATAGCCTGTAAAATATCTGCTCTTTTTAGAACGCCCGGTATTGTTTTGTGATCACGCTCACTTTGGTTGGACGTTTTCAGTTTGTGTTTTGCTTTGTTGTTTTTGCAACACAGATTACAGCTGCAAGATGTTAATCATTGTTGTACAGATTTGAACTGTTAGATAGATTTGGATTTTTTCCTTATCTGAATTCTGTGCTTTTACAGTTTTACATTATAGGTATACGTTCCTTTCAATATCTATTTTTGGCTTTTTTGTATTATGAAGGAAATAGTCTGTTTCCAGGAAGAAAATGACTGTCAGTTTAACAAAATATCATACAATGTAGATAGAAGGTTTTGATGTTTGTTGAACAAGTTTAGGGTAGAGAATAAATTAGATCTTAATAAGTTATATTCAAAGCCTTTTCCTACTCTTTAGCTTAAGTTAGTTTAATGTTCTCTCAGGTATCTTTTACAAAGTTTAAGCATTCTGTAGTTCCTTCCTATTTTTTGCTTGCAACAAGGTTTCCTAAAATATCGAAAACAAACATTTTGTGTTTCTATAATACAAATAAATGTTTTCCTCGTGCCCGTTTAACGCACTTCTGGTGTTCTATTCAAGTAGAAAGCCCTAAAATTTTTATAGATTAATACAAAAACTTACTCTGCAGTGCAAATTGAAAATACTACATGGATCATGGAAATAGTAATTATATCTAATTAAAGCCGTGAAAAGTTCTTTGAGCAATTTTCAGTTTTAGAAGATAAATATTTCACCAAGCACCCACCCCATGTAATTTTTTATTTGATGTACCATATATTCAATGAATAAAAGTTATTGATGAGAAAAATAGTTTTCTCTGGAAAAAAAAAGGGAGATGTAAAGTGATGTTCTTTCTCATGAAAAGATTATAAGTTTTGTTGAAGAGATTTTCGGTTTTTCATTAATAATTGAATATTTTAAATATGTCCATTGATCCAGCACAAAATGCCATGCTGTTACTCCTTAAGGTTTGATAACTTGGGTTAATTCAGGGAAGTATCTAGAAACGAAACAAAAATAAACCAAAATGTTTGTCTCTGGTATATTCTTTTTCTTTTTAACATCATATGAAAACTGATTTCGGACTTAGTTCATCAACACAAAACTTGCATGTTTGTTAAATGTGTGTCTACAATAAAGATTCAGGGAAAAAACTTGCAGTAGCACTTTTTATTTGCTAATAGAAATATGCAATGAAAATCAGGCGCGGATTTAGGGGAGGGGTCGGTCCGTGCGCGACCCACCCTTTTAGTGGAACAATTTTTAATTTATAATGGGCTATAATTATATTGGCAAAAGCAGTTTTGATAGTGACGTACGTATTAAAAAGAAGGCAATAACCTTTACTGTTGGTAGTAACGTCTGCTCACAAAGTCTTTTCACTTCTACTTTTCTCGAACATTTTCTGTGGCATTTGACCACCCTCTTTAACAATGTGTCCGAAACACAACTGTTTGGGCTGCTGCCGTTTAATGCCATAGGAGAAAAGTGCAGCTTCTATTAATATAAACCTATTTACGGTCTAACACGCATTCTGCATTCTGATTGGCTACTCTACTAGAGGTCTATTTGTGATAGCCTACTAGTAGAGAAAAGACGGCGAATCAAAATAGTAATGAGTGCTGTTTTGCTATATTATCAGAGGATTTCATCGATGATTTAATTTGTACATCCTTTTTTGTCCGATTAGTAGGTTTATACTAAAACAATTAGACCTCACCGCCTCATAGACTACGAGTTTGAATAGCTACTGACTCGTAGTCCATTCGTCCTCGAATTCTAGTTCTAAAATATCGAGACTTCCTGTTTGCCCAGCAATCTTAGGAATGACTCCTGGAATTACATATGAAATTAAGGTAATCTTTAGGAAGACACGTGGTCAAAACCACAAAATAACCAATTTTTTTTTTCAGGAATTCTATTAAATTGCAATCACTTTTATCGATCATAATACATAAACTTGAGTTCTTCTTTAATGCCGTGGCTTACGAAAACGGTACAAACTCACCGAGATAGTTGTACATCGTAGACCCTCTTAAATATTTTGGCTTCATGGCAACTTGGTGGCACCTGTGGAGCTACTAAAGCTGAGCTGCTTCTAATAGCTATGGCTTCATAGTCCAGTTTCTGGGACTGACGAACCACTAAAACAACCGAATATTCAATTGCTCAGTTGGTGCCACTGATGGACCCACTAAAGTGGAGCTGCTCCTAATAGCTATGGCTTCATAATTCAGTTGGTGCCACTGACTGATGGACCCACTATAGTGGAGCTGCTCCTAATAGCTCTGGCTTCATAACTCAGTTGGTGCCACTGATGGACCCACTAAAGTGGAGCCGCTCCTAATAGCTATGGCTTCATAACTCAGTAGGTGCCACTGATGGACCCACTAAAGTGGAGCCGCTCCTAATAGCTATGGCTTCATAACTCTGTTGGTGCCACTGATGAACCCACTAGAGTGGAGCTGCTTCTAATAGCTATGGCTTCATAACTCAGTTGGTGTCACTGATGGACCCACTAAAGTGGAGCTGCTTCTAATAACTATGGCTTCATAACTCAGTTGGTGCCACTGACTGACGGACCCACTAAAGTGGAGCTGCTCCTAATAGCTATGGCTTCATAACTCAGTTGGTGCCACTGACTGACGGACCCACTAAAGTGAAGCCGCTCCTAATAGCTATGGCTTCATAACTCTGTTGGTGCCACTGACTGATGGACCCACTAAAGTGGAGCTGCTTCTAATAACTATGGCTTAATAGCTCAGTTGGTGGCACTGATAGACCCACTATAGTGGAGCTGCTCCTAATAGCTATGGCTTCATAGCCCAGTTGGTGCCACTGACAGACCCACTAAAGTTGAACTGCTCCTAATAACTATGGCTTCACAGCTCAGATGGTGGCAGTAATGGACCCACTAAAATTGAGCTTCTCCTAATAGCTATGGCTTTACAGCTCAGATGGTGCCACTGATGGACCAACTAAGATTTTGCTTCTTAAAGTAGCTGCAGCTTCAAAGCCAAGTTGGTGCCACTGGTGGACCTGCTAAAATTGAGTTCCTCCTAATAGCTATAGTTTCATAGCCCAGTTGGTGCCACTAGTGGACCCACTAAAGTTGAGCTTCTCTTAATAGATAGTTATATTGGCGATGAAACTCAACTCAGATGGTGCCACCGACGGACCAATTCAAATTGAGCTGTTCCTAATAGCTATAGTTTAATAGCCGATGAAACTCAACTCAGATGGTGCTACCGATGGACCAACTCAAATTGAGCTACTCTTAATAGCTATGGCTTCACAGCCCAATTGGTGGCACTGATAGCTTGTCCTGCTCCCAACAGCTGTGTCTTTTTATACCTTTGTATAGTCCACTTCCGGTTATGATTAAACATTTTAACTTATAGAGTTGTTTAAATTCTGTTTCTTCGTAGCTCTGACCTTAAGAGCGCCATAACAGTATCGTAAATTTTAGCGATTTCATTTCCGTTAAAAGTCTGATATTTTCGAGCTTTGTTTCACAATTATTTGAAAGATCCTTAATAACTTTTTAGACAATAATTTTGAAATAACGCGGGCTCTCATTGGCTACAAATCTATTCTACACAAATAAGCATAAATCACGGAATGACGTCACATAACTCAAAAGAAGTTTTTGAGAAGGATGGAAGTGAAGTTATTTTCTAACAGGAATAAAACAGTATCGCTTGTGATTCTGGACAATAATAGAAAATGCTATGATGTGTAGAACGCTCGAAAAGCAATTCGCCTCGTTTTCTCTCAACACTTTTCTTGTGTTTTCCCTACGTGATAACGTTTTGTATTATTGGAAAGAAAGAAAGATGAGCGATGCTGCTTTATTCCCTTAGTAACTTATTACTGCGGCAATGACTCAATCACTGTGAGAGAAATGATTGCGATAGATACAACCATTTTCGTCGGTTGGAATAATAACTTATCTTTAATACTTTTATGTCCTATTTACAACTTTGTTAGAAATTCTAAAGTTTTAAAATACACCATACGCAAAATTGGTAATAAGTTCTCGGAAAGCTCTTTAAACATGGCAAAACTGTAATTCATCATCAGCCTCAAAACTATAATTAAAATAATATATGCCAAGTAGAAATATTTAACACAGGTCAACTCTTAATAACAGTAAACTCTGCTATACTGTAAAGAACATCTATCTTGATACTTGTTTCTCATAAACTTCTTACAATTCTGATATAAACAAATATTTGCCAAAACAACGATAATGAAAATGTAATTAATTAAATGATGAAGACAAAATCTGCTGGGTTATGAATTGTGATGCTGTGTCAAGTTGCCAATGATAGCATGGACAAATTCTGAAGTTGGCGTGCTGCCACCCATATCCATTGTCAAGTACTGCAAAAGATGAAGAGAATTAGTAACAATTGTGTTAAAATTATTTAGTTAGTTGGAAGAATAATCTTCACGTTCCTGGCGAAAATTCATGTACTCGTCCAGTTGATCTAATTTACACCAGGATTTTTTACCTTACTTACTTACCTCGCCTCTTCGCGCTTAGTTGCGCATAAGGCCTCAAAAGGATTTTTAATCAATTTACTTCAAGATGAGCATTAAGCAATTCAGAGCTATCGAACAAATTGATATCTTTACAAAATTTCGAGTTTTTCATCCTTATTTTTATAAGTATTGATAACAAAAATAAACGCCAATATCCAACGACTTCATTTTCAAGATTTTTATTCAAATTGAATATCAAGGTCTTATGAAGTCAGGATGACTTCAAAACGTTGGATATTGGCGTTGATTTTTGTTGTTAATACTTTTACAAAATCTCTTTTATTTTTATAGTATTCATAAATTATGTAAAATGATAAATAAGTCTTGCAATTTTCTCACCTTTCCTGACATGATAGTCTTTTCAACAGCATCTCTGATAAGCCTTGCGTAAAACCCCATACTATATGTATCAAAAATACAATATTTGCTATTTAAATGCATCAGATACAAATAATAGTCAGAAACAAATTTATTTTTTGTCTATTTACAACATAAACCCAGGGCTCGAAATTGCGACCGATACAGTCACATTTGTGACTAAATATTTCCTTTTGCGACTAAACTTTGACAACAGCGATCACAATTTTGCGAGAAACTGTTATTACTTTTGCAACTAAAATTTTAACACCATCACAAAAATGCGACCACGAAATTTTCTTGATTTCGAGCCCTGAAAGCTCAAGTGTTACAATACCTACTGTAATGGTAAAAGCGCAATGCCGGTTTGTGGGATGTGGCCATGAAGATGAGTTTAAGTATAGATAGCACAATCATGCTAGTAGCAAACTTGAATTAAGCCACTATTATATTGCGCACTATAGCCACATCCCACAAGCATTGCATTTTTACCATTACTTATGTTCTTTTTAGGAACATGAGCCTGTTTGCTAGCCATGCCACACTGATTATTCATAAAATGATGAAACAGCTATCCATGGCTGGTAGCAATCAGACTCACTATTTTTTATGGTAGTTTGAAAAGTTAAAGCCCACTACCAACGTGGCCATAGTGCCAATATGGTGGCTTAAAGTTAGCTGCTAGCATGTTTGTGCTATCTATACTCGAGTTTACAATACCTACTATAAGCATTTTAAAACGATTATTAAATAATATGAATCTAACTATAGCGTCAAATGACAAAAGTGAGTTGATGAGAAGGTAATATTTAAAACGCCATGAACTACTTACAATATAATAAACGCAGCAGAAAGAACAATATTTTTAACCTTGTTCAAATTACTTTTTTGGGCGTTTTGCGGAAAATCACAAACACAAAGCTGATTATCCAACTAATTTTGGTAAAGAAGCTTCCGTTGGAAGTTTTGAAATGTATTTACAAGTTATTTAAAAACTAACAATAACGAAGTATTCAAGATAAGTAAAGTTCTTCTTTTCATTAACAAAAAATATTTGTTTTCAAAAACAGATAAATATAAAATTAATATCGATTTTAACTGATAGAGGGGGTAGAGAAACTTTAAAAATTTCAAATATCTATTTTGAGTCTGAAGATGCTATTTGGTATAAGATAGCAACATAGATATATTAGGTTATTAATAAACTGAATACTGAACCCTATTTTAAGACTTAACATTCAAATCAAAACCAGTTTATTATGCCTGTTTTACTCTCATGAAAATATTAGTTATTTATTAAAGAAAATACTTCCTCATTGTGTGAAATCAAACATACTTCATGTGTTCCAACATCTCAACCCCTGCAAGTATCATGGCTGTTGGGTTTGCTACATTTTTCCCTGCCATCTGCGAATATGTATGCCGTGCACCCTTCAAAAGAAAGAGAAAACTAGTTTTAGTTTCAGTCAAAATGATTTTATATTGAATTCTTCTTTATTGTTATCTCAATTTTCAAATATAACATAAAATATAACAAAAAAATACAATAAAATATAATAGCGAAAGTTAAAGAAGGCTGCAAAAACATCAGGCTATAATCCTGTTCGGAGTCGAACTCATGAGCACTGTGTTAGCACTGCAATCATCTGATCAATAAGCTGTGGACCAAAACAAATAAGAGTTCTAAGAATAACGTTTATGGGTCCGTCAGTGACGCCAACTGACCTAAGAAGCTATAGCTATTTGGAGCACGTCAATTTTATTCAGTTATATGTGCCAGCAACTGTTCTGTGAACCCGTATCAACTTAGGAGCAGTCTTATCAATTTTAATGGATAAATTGGTGGCACAATCTGAACTATGAAGCCATACGTATTGAGAAAAGCTCAATTTTAGTGGATCCATCGGTGGCATCATCTGAGCTATGAAGCCATAGTTACTGAGAAAAGTTCAATTTTAGTGGATCCATCAATGGCATCATCGGAGCTATGACGCCATAGTTACTGAGAAAAGCTCAATTTTAGTGGATCCATCGATGGCATCATCTGAGCTATGAAGCCATAGTTACTGAGAAAAGCTCAATTTTAGTGGATCCATCAATGGCATCATCTGAGCTATGACGCCATAGTTACTGAGAAAAGCTCCCTGCCTTTTTAAAAACTAACAGGACATGGAAATTGAAGACCATAAAATGTTGGTGTTGCCAACTCCTCAAGAAGACAGCTGCCCACTGCTCGTACAAGTAGATCGCCCTGAAGAAGATGAACATCTGGCTGACCAGCCAGCCTTCCTGGAGCCTGACTCTGCCCCTCAACCCTCCGTGTAACCGGGGATGAGCAAGTCAGAACCACCATGTCTGCTGGCAACACTGTTGGCCCAGGTAACATCGAGGGCTTAGGGAGAGTTGTCGCCCTAGCCGACTGTCTTGTCAGCCTGAAAGATCTTGGCAGTGCGATGTTGCACCATCAGGCAGAAAGGCTCATCTCCTTATGGAATGACCTTTCTGAGTATGATCGCCAGCCAATCAAGTTCCAGCACTGCTACAAGGATAGGCTGACGAGTGGTCAATTTAAGATCAGCAAGGGCACCTCGACCTTTGCCCCTGGGGCAGACAGTGTTGATTGTTGCTTCCTGGGCAAAAACAGGTACATGGAGAAGATGATCAAAAAGCTCTGCCGCCTTTATCCTTCTCCCGAGAAGCATCAGGGCAAGACTGTGTTGAGGTTTTCTCTTGTCAGTGCTGCTTGTGGTTATACAAGCAAAGCCCTATTAACTTAAATTTCAGATCAAATTTATACTGCAAAAAACCTGTGAGAAAATTGTTGTAAAAGTTGTTAAACCTGATTAGTGGGAATTTGAGACAAGTACATAATTCAACTTTAGGAGTATCTTAAAACAAGAAAAACAATTTTCAAATCTCTTCAGTTACTTCTTGCTGCAATATATATAAGATATTTATAGAGGGTGGAAATAATTCCTGCCTTTCTTAGATTATTTTTTTCAGGTTGACAATCAATTATTTATTTTTAAATGGAAGATATATGAGATGTGGTGAATTATGATCTGTTGCAAATAACATTTTAAATTCATTAGGAAAAAACTGCAGTATACTATTAGGGAGTGTTTATTACTCATGGCATGGCCATGGATCGGAGGAGGGTTGGGGGTTGAAAATATCAAGTGCTAGAACAATACATGTACAGTTTATTATTTTTATTTCTACTTGTTACTTGAACATGCAATTATTATAAACTTAGTATCAAGATGAGTTTATGTTTTGTTGAAGATATCTATCTATAGCCATATATATGTACCTGCACTGAACTGCCTATATAGACATTATTGCTATGTATGGTAGAAATATATTGTATTACAAGATGATATTTATTATATATTTGTTTATATTATATCTTCATATAAAATTCATGTCAAAATGTAAGAACCTATTATAAGTACCTTGGTAGCTGGTGTAAATTTACTTTCTTTACAATTAATATAAGAACCTATTTAGGTTAAATTAGATAAAAAAGTGTCCAGCTTGGCAAGACCAATCAGTTAGATATCACTGATGATCACAACCACATTGATTAAATTAATTAGTTTATATATGACAATATCATCTTCAAAAAATTCGAAAGAACGGCTCAAAAGTATGTCAGTTAGAATGCATAAGTTTCAATTATCTCACAGACCTGCCAAGTTTCATGCATTTCGCGTGAAAGTTATGCATTCTGCTTTTGGTCACGCTGTCCCGCCCGCATTACTAAAATTATCTTAAAGTCACGCATTTTTACCATTTTAAG